>JAOPUG010000001.1:35243675-35261683 GCA_027564375.1 Micropterix facetella | reverse complement strand
CTAACGACCGGCTGTGGTAGGTTTAGGACAGCTGTCTTGCCACATGTGAGCGTTCACCTTACCACCCATTCACTTCCCCTTCAAAGCCATAGAGTTTGAAATGCAGAAATTGCGGTTTTAGATATTTTTTCTAGGAAAAGTTAATTATTTTCCTGGAGAGACCAAGATCTTTAATTAGGTGAAATAGAAATTTAGCTGGGAGGCCATGAGCGCCGACCTTTACTGCGTGAAGGTGAACAGTGAATCCGTTCCGGATGACAGCATTTGCGAGATCATGGTATTTGTTTAATTTATACTCTTGGTCTTTTGAGATATTTGATTTACATGGAACAGTTAATTCTACAATAAGGGCCATCTTCCGAGATAGGAAGTATCGAGATAAGAGTTATATCTGGATGGAGGGGTGTGCATCCGAGACTTTCAGGGAAATTATACTGTTTAGAGACCGAATCGACCTCCAGTATCCAATTTGAAGGTTTCTCGATTATTGAGAAAGGTTTTGTAGTGGAATGTTTTTTGCCTTTATAGCCATCCCATACAAACTGTATTGGGGGTTTGGAGGGTAGGTACTGTCAGACCCTTGTTGGCACGAGCCACTGAAAGGCTAATTACCTTATGAATATCATCAAGGACTTTATTATGGCAGTAAGTATACCGCCCTTGACCTAAAGCCACCTTGCAGCCAGACAAAATATGTCTAGCTGGGCAAGGGGTATTGCTACATAGAGGCATGAGCTATCCTCTGAATAGCTCCAACAAACGAGGTTACTGGGGTCTGAAAGTGTATGCTGAAAAGCATTTAAATAAAATTTCACCATTTCTAGTGTCCAGTCATATAACATTATCTTCCAGTGCATTAGAGGAGGAATGCAAAAGTCCCCAACTGATTTCCAGTCATTATGGCATTGAAGGCCAACAGCATGGGCCATACTGTTGCATCATAATCTCCTCGCAAGAGGGACTTTTTTAGGTCCACATCGGTCATGGTTCCAGACCAGTTGCATTCTGGCTGGTTCCAGCAAGAAACTTTTTGTGGAAGTCTACGCAGGCTTGTGAATCATTTGATTCACTACGGCCACTTACTGTGTGCTTCGATATTGTCGGATCCTTAGAATTGGACAGAATCGCAGTTTTGGTTATTTTGGAGTTGGCATGAAGCAGAGGGTAGTTTTAGAGCTAGCCCAAAGTGGTGTTTGGATTTGAAGAGAGTCGAGTGGTCAGCCGGTTTAGCTGAGAACAACCAATATTTTAAACTAGATGTCACCAGCGCATCCATATGGGACAAGTGGGCATAGGAAATATAACGAATTTTACGGATGGCTCACAAACAAATGAGCGAACCGGGGCAGGTGCACACTCACTAATCCCTTATGTAGAAGATCAATAAATTTCTGAGGCCATATTCTACTATTTTCCAAGTAGCGACCGTTGGTATAATAATAGCTGAAGGTGAAATACAGGTGAAAACATTACAGTAAAGGGGAAGGACACACACACACATGGGGAAGGACACACACACAACAAACAGACAACGGACAAACAGACAAACAGACGTACAAGAAAGTGACCTAATAAAAACGTAGTAAAATACGACGAAGGGCAATTATCAGCAGTATATGTTATCGTAACAGGAGAAGAAAGCTGGGTGTACTGTTGCGAACCTGATAGAATGATTCAATCGGCAGAGTGGGACTTTCCTTTGAAAGATTAGCCGATGAAAGACAAGAAAGGTCGAAGCACTGCTAAAATGACGACGGTTGCTTCTTTTTTAGCAAGACAATTTCGTTTGAAAAGCAAAGAACAGTCACTGCTTGGTTGCCCAGTAGAAAAAGTTTGTGAAAAGCATCCTCGCAGCAGAGTAGTCCTCCATCATGACAATGCTTCCGCTCACTCCGCTAAAATGATAGTGGCGTTTTTGAAGACCTCAAACGTGAAACTGATAACGCATCTCCTATATAGTCCGAACCTTGCACCCTGTGATTTCTTTTTGTTTCCAAAAATTAAAGATAAATTCGAAGTACACGGTTAACGACCCCAAAAGCGGCGGTGATAACATTCCGAGAAGCCATTGAGGAGACCTATAAAGACGACTGGGCCAACAACTTTTCCCAATGGTTTCAAAGAATAAAAAAGTGTATACATTTTCAGGGAGAATACGTTGAAAAAGAGTACATACAATATAAACATTATAAATGTTTTACTTTATCAGAATTCAGAAACTTTCAGTATGGCCTTAGTAATAATATTAATATAAAATTATAATCACATAAAAATTCTTCTATGCCACTTATTTTGCCGATCAATGAACCCCACCTTATCAGAACCATCAACAATCACAAAAGCAGTAAAGCAACTCGCAATAAACATGTCCACAGCCTGAGTTTGATTAGCTCAAAATTCCATCCCTTTCATTATCCAGTAGGAAAACGATAGGTATAAGTCAAACCCCTCCAGCATTTACTTGCTAGATATAATTTCAAGATATACGTCCATAGATATAAGCTTCAAGATATAAGTCAAACCCTTAGCATCCACGTGCTAGCAACCATTCATGTATTCCTGTCCGCTTCAATAATTAACCGTTGTAATGTTTTTGTTTATGTGTTGTTAGAGCAGGATTGGACCTGGAGCCCGGTTGGCCATGTAATGGACCTCTATTGAGATTAGCAGAAGACGTAGCGCAGAGGCTCATCGTAGCATTCGATACTACGACCGGAATGCCTTACGGAACAGTTAACCTTCGCAGCGGAGTCCCCAGAGGGGAAACCAGTATCACCTGCACTGCTGGAATTGGAACTTTCATCATAGAATTTGGTACACTGAGCCGATTGACTGGGGATCCTCTTTATGAAGAGGTATTTGCTATTATTAACTATTGAGAAGGATATGCTTATGAAAATATCCCAAATAATATAAATTATATCAATAATATAGCATTGATATAATTTCAGATAGCCATGCACGCATTAAAGGCACTGTATAACCATCGCTCGTTGATTGGATTAGTTGGCAATCATATTGATGTTTTGACAGGCCGCTGGACGGCTCAAGACGCCGGTATCGGAGGCGGCGTTGATTCATATTACGAGTATCTAGTCAAAGGTATTCATATTTTCATATACTAACTGTTGTAATCTTCGATGTGAGTAGTTGCAATCCATGGAGCTATCAATATTTTTTTAATAACTCATATTTTATTACTAGCTGTCAAATTCAAATACATTAAGTAATTTTAGTGATTATTGCTGCGGTCCGTTTGGCTCTATGGAGTGCAGAATTTGCAGCATGCGGTCCAGCAAACGCGAGTGACACATCACATTTGGGTCTCAGCAGTACAGAATCTCCTAAGCAATTTCTCCAGAGAACGCCCATGCCTTCGAGTCGAGGCGGTTGCTGCGAATACTGCGAATGATGACAGCTGTCATATCAGTAGCCATTGAATGTTCAGTTTTTGACAAATTAAAATAAAAGTTGCATGTGTATATTTAAAGTAATATATTTTGTGGCATTTTTGGTGCTTTTTTCAATGAAATGGTTTTGACATAAATAATGGATCCGGACACACTAAATTTTAAGAGAATGACATGACAGCACTCAGCTTTCCGTTTGGAGTCGGATTTACAAGCGTTCCATTTGACGAATTTCCAGTATTTGCTGAAAACGATTTGACATTCCCCAAAGGGAACGCACTTCATATGTTGCGGACATTGCACGGTGTGTTCCCATTGGTCAGTGTTGCTAAGTTTGTGACTTTGTCGCTAGTTCTATTGACTTTTTAGGACTGATAATGACAAAAAAATTGTGTATGGTGACTTTATTTTTCACCGACTACGAGGACACCTCAACTACCTCTTTAACATTTAACGGAACTTTAACATTAGCATAATCGAATCCTGAAAGCTGCCATCAGAAATAATTACTTACCGAATCCATCTTTAACTATTTAATATATTCAATGAATCTAATAAAAGGACTATATACAAGAATCGCTGCCACCTAATTATGAGTAACACAGATAAGCGCTGATAATAATCCTCGAAGTAAGATCCAGCCAAAAAAAAATTGGTTTTTTACAACAATGGAATTAAATACATTTTGTAAAATATAAATAACTAAGGATATCATAAATGTTGAGCATAATGGTTTTTTTCTTCATTTACAAAAAGATATTGTGTTTTTCATGTTATTTTCTTAGTCTTTTTTTATTTCAGACAGTTTGCACTTTTTGAAGTCAGGTAGTTAGCTAATAAAATGCTGCATTAAATAGTCTTTGGTGACTTTTTCCACCAATTTCAGACCATTCTAATGACTTTTTCTAATATGGAAAAATCATCTAGCGACTTTTGGGCGGTAGCCTAGTGACATCTCTGTTGGAGATATGGCAACACTGCCAGTGGTATTTCCTAATTATTCTACTACAAAATCTTGAGATATTCTCTTTTTTAGTCTACGAATAAAATCATTGTGTAGTAGTGCCCCAGACTTCTCGGATTCCATAGGATGGACTTGTACAAAAGCAGTTTGTGTTCCAGTGATAACCAGGACTGCCTGCTGATGACACAGTATATTTTGTGGAGTTGTTAGCTTAACTGCTTGCGCTTTGTAAATATGTGCTTTCTCCATGGTAGCGTATGTCCAGATGAAGAACCAGGTATTTAGCTGCTTTTCATCGTCTTGTGGCATTTATCTATCATTGGTGGGCATGTTTCCCTCTTGTTGATAAATGGAACGTGGATGGATTTGACTTTGTTAGCCTTTACCACTCATATTTTCATCTTTCATCATACCACGATATTATACTATTAGATGTTTTCTAGGTTCTATTCTACTACAAAAACCGGAGTTGCGATTCATGTTCAACGAAGCGCGAAAAGCGATCGATAAATATTTAAAAAAAGACGACTGGCACATTTGGGCATCCATGTCAAAGGGGCAGGTGACTCTTCCGGTGTTCCAGTCGCTGGAATCGTATTGGCCCGGCGTGCTCACATTGATCGGCGAAACACAAACGGCGATGAGAATCATCCACAACTATCACAGCGTTTGGAAACAGTATGGTTTCACTCCGGAAGTGTATAATATCGTAGCGGGTGAGTCGTCGCCGGGTCGAGAGAGTTACCCGTTGCGACCGGAGCTCATCGAATCACTCATGTATTTGTATCGGGAAACTCGTGATCCCATATTGTTACAAATGGGCGAGGATATCCTTAGGAGTCTTCAGCATAGTGCAAGAACTCATTGCGGATATGCGACTGTAAGTAAATTGTCACATTTTTTTAAACAAACTTTAATAATTTAGATCTTTATCATTTCTAATTATTTAATTTAGTACTGGGCTTTTGAATTTACAGTAGGGTTGCCATATGTCCCAGTTTTGCCAGCTCACAGACTGGAATAAACTGTTTTTTTTTATAATCGCTTACGCTAACATGCTATGAACAAGTGATGTATTTGAGCTCATACTATATGGGATCAAATAATGAGTATAAAGAAAAGATGTGCACGACAAATAGTTTAAAAAAACCAGGGGACATAGAACTAGAAAGCAACCTAAGAGATTCAGTTTCAGTTTTTATTCAGCGTAAATACATTACGTACACATACTGAACGTCAAAAGACAATAGTAGTACATTAAATATATGGATAATTTTTCAGCAAATTCTTCAAGTAAGAGTCAATTGGAAAGAACTGTCAAAGAAAACCATTGACCACTTTTTTGGTACTATTATTACTTCAGCCCAGCCCACGCCAAGTCTTACAATCCAGGTTTTGTTATTATGCATGATAACTCGAGTAAACTACGTCCGATTTAAAAAAATCTTTCGCCAATCGATAGTTATGGTTAATGCGCAGACGAGTTGATTTTGGAATCTGTACAATCTACAGTTTTTTATTTTGTCAGTTAAGTTTGCGGCTGCCGTCTCTCTCTCCTCCGCCAAAATAGCAAAATGTAGATATCAGGGGAATAGACGATTATATGAGGTCATTTCTAGGCGAAAAAATAAAATCGCTTAGCACTGCAATCTAGCCGTGGTGGTCTCATTGACGTTTACACAACTGGTTGGCTAGGTTTTGAAATATTCGCGCCGCCACGGCTAGATGGCAGTTTTGCATCTTTGCTAACTAATATCATTGATTACATATACAGTATATAATCAATGCTAATATATTATACATACATACATGTAGTAAGTACAAACGGTGCTGCCATGGAATTTGTCGGGCTCATCATAATACTATTGCTACACTTTTGGGTGTGCGCGGTGGACTCCGGACTAACGACCGGATGTGATAGGTTTAGGACAGCTGTCTTGCCACATGTGAGCGTCCACCTTACCACCCATTTACTCCCCCTTCGAAGCCATAGTATTTGAGATGTGGGAATCACAGTTTTAGATATTTTTTTCTAGGAATGAGTTAATTATTTTCATGGAAAGACCAAGATCCTTAAATAGGTGAAATAGAGATTTGGCTGGGAGGCCACGATTGCCTACTTCCACCGCATGAAGGTGAACAGTGGAGCCATTCCAAGTGACGGCATTTGCGAGATCATGATATTTATTTAATTCGTATTAGTGGTCTTTTGAGATATTAGATTCCCATGGAACAGTTAGTTCTACAATAAGGGCCATCTTCCGAGATAGAGAGTAAAGAGTTATATCTGGACGGAGGGCTGTGCATTCGAGATTTTCCGAGAAATGATACTGTTTGGAGACCGAATCAACATCCAGAATCCAATCTGAAGCCTTGTCTATTAGTGAAAAAGGTTTTGCAGTGGAATGTTTTTTGCCTTTAGAGCCATTCCGCACTATTGTACTGTAAGATCCTTGTCAGCACGAGCTTTAATTAATTACCTCGCGAATAACAGCAAGGACTTTGTCATGGCGGTAAGTATACCGTCCTTGATCTAAAGCCGCCTTGCGGCCAGCCAAACTATGTCTATCTGTGCAAGGGGTATTGCTATAAAGAAAAGGAAACAGAAACAACAAAAAACAGAAAAACAAGTAAGCCATCAATAAATTCATTATGTATTAAAGTGAATAATACAAAATATTCTGAATTTCAACGTATGACAATCATATTAAATTAAAATAGTCAATAAAGATAAATATAGCCTATGAGTACTTAAAGAGACAGTTGACAAAAAATGTATTTAATGAGTTTTCATCAATATCCCCATCACCATTACTTCTAACCTAAATTCATCCCCTCATCAACAAAGGTTTACTTAAATAATAATGTAACTATATGTACATAAGTATGATTTCAATTTTAAGAACATTGAGGTGCAAATTATTATAAATAGTTTTAGGTTATTAAATTTAAAAGAGTGAAGTTTTATGGGGAGTAAATCAATTGTATATATTCTATTGTCCAAATTATTGCCCCCTCTTCAGCCTTTATATTTAATAAATGCATTGACGAAGGCGTTTTTCCACACCTAATGAAACATGATGGATTTGTACCAGTGTCTATATTACCTGTACTAAGTAAAGTTTATGAAAAGATAATTTTAGCCCAGATTCTTTCTTATTTTAATAAGGCTGGACTAATACACCACCATCAATTTGATTTTACCAAAGGCGGATCCACAATAGGCGCCAGAGTTGATCTGATCTTTGGTTTCGGGGTCTTAGTGGTGTATAAATTTCTCACCGCATGTCATAATGCGACGGAAAATAAAATCCGAATCGACCTTGCACCTATCGAGAAACTCATTCTCAGCTACCAGTCGTTGCCATTTGTTTTGAACCGTGAACATTTTGGGCACCTAACGACATCTGACCTTATTCGTGCCCAATTTTTCATGTAAGATTCACAAAATGCTCTATGATCTTGGACAACTGTTTCGTCAACCGATTATTCTCCAGATGAGATCTTAAACTTTTTCGACTATGTCATCTTCATTCGCCTCGACTGGACGTTCACTGCGAGGGTCGTCATCTAGTGACACTCTACCAAACTTAAAATGGCGTGCCCAGAATGTCACAGAAGAAAATGAACGAGCAGCAGTTTCATAAACAGTTTGCAAGCGCTCCGTTGGTACTTTCCCCTCTAACCAAAAATGTAATTAAAATAGGTTACTTCAATTAATCCATTTTCCAAAAATTCATAATTCGCTTTTTCAGTTAAATGTATTTTTTTAATTTTGACAAGTAAATATTTTGCGACCGGTGACATTTCATCCGGAAGATTCCAAATTTAAAAAACATAATCATTTTCTAATCGGAGCACTATCTTTATCAATTTTCTACCTTCTCGTGTATGTAACATGTTTTCTTAATTACAGATTAAAGATGTTCGGGATCACCGCAAAGAGGATCGAATGGAATCATTCTTCTTGGCAGAAACGACGAAATATTTATACTTACTCTTTGATCCTGACAATTTCATTCACAATCCGGGAACGCACGGTACCATCATTAACACCCCAACAGGAGAATGCATTGTTGATGTGGGAGGATATATTTTTAACACGGAAGCTCATCCCATCGATCCAGCCATGCTGGATTGCTGCTACAATTCGCATAACGGGTAGGAAATAATTCAAAGAATTTATAAAAGGTTCACATGTTCGCTTATGTTAAACTATATTGTTTCTTTTCAGGCTTAATCTAGATGAAATCGATCGAATGTCCAAATTCTTACAAGAAGAAGAAAAGTTAAAACTCAAGAGTATCAACCTTTCCACTACTTACACGATTGATTTCATCGATACCGAAAACAGCAGAGAAAGTACAAAAGAACAAGCGGAAAGTGCAAGTGACCTTTTGAAAGAAGTCGTCGTACTCGGTTTGGAAGATATAATCAAAATAGCAAAAGAGAAAACTTCAAAAATCAAAAATTTTACTGAACAAAAAAGCGATGAACCTAAAGGATCCGCAGAAATCGCCACAGAAGACGATCCCAATTCGGAAGAAGAATCACCGCTGGAAACCGAGCCGCAACCGAAGCAAGAACAGAAACCGACAACCCGACAATACAATCTGAGTCTGAGCATTCCCGATTTTATCCAAGACTTCAGAACAAATTCCATTCCAGCGAAAGCGAAATGCGAACCACAATTAATGCTAGAACGTTTCAGAAATGATAAAATGTACCCGAAACTCACTTCGACGGCAGATTATCAACTGCTATTAACACCAGCGCCCTCTTTCTTGCAAAGGATATCACTAGCTGGCGAATTCACAGTCATACCAAATAAATAGTTTTTTTTTTCTAAACAGCATTGTTTATTTCCATATTCAAAAGCATGGAACTGTCAAATAACATTCACAAATTTCGAGATAAAAAAATCAAAATTCCCCATCTAAATCAAAATTCCTAAATTGTTATGGCTACTTCATCAAAAATTCCAAAAAATAATCTACCAACCACTACATCTGAAGAGGACGTTTTGACCATAAAGGGTTATAAATTGATAAAACGGCTTGGAGAAGGGTCATATGCCAAGGTATTGAAATTATTCGTATTCAGATGGTCAATCTATTGTTATTGTAAATAAATGAGGTAGTTTTTTAAGAAGTAATATTTTGATGTAGGTTTATATGGTGGAGTATCGACCGCCGGATCAAGAAAAAAACATTCATCTAGCCTGCAAGATTATTGACACCGAGAATGCTACAAAAGATTTTGTAGAAAAGTTCCTCCCACGCGAGATGGAAATTCTGATAAAAATTCACCACCCCTACATAGTTTACGTTCACAATATTTTCCATAGGGAAAAAAAGTACTTTATATTCATGAGATATGCAGAAAATGGGGATCTGCTTGCATATTTATTGAAGAATGGTAGCATAAAAGAGAAACAAGCGAGGATATGGTTACGGCAGCTAGCGTTGGCTTTACAGTACCTTCACGAAATGGATATCGCTCACAGGGATATTAAATGTGAAAACGTGCTCGTCACCGTGAATAACAATTTGAAGCTATCTGACTTTGGATTCTCCCGTATGTGCGTCGATTCTAATAACAGAAACGTGTTAAGCTCCACGTACTGCGGTTCTATTTCTTATGCGGCTCCTGAAATAATTCGCGGCAGACCTTATGGACCGAAAGCTTCGGACGTTTGGTCGTTGGGAGTCGTCCTATATGTGATGTTAAACAAAGAAATGCCGTTCGACGATAAGAATACTAAGAAGCTGCTCGAACATCAGATACACAAAAAGTGGAAGTTTCGATCGAAAGTGGCGGATACGATATCGAGCGAGTGCAAATCTCTAGTGAGGAGTATGATGGAGCCCGATTGTATAATTCGTTATAAAATTGATCGTGTCCTGAAGAGTTCTTGGATAGCTATGGATGAGCGCCTTACAAGTAGGTATGACATTCGCTTCTTTAATGTTTCGTGCCATTCAGAAATCATTATGGAGCCTTGTCTAAGGGTCTGTACTAGGGTAAGTTCATTAGTGATGTGGATCTGAAGAACTTCCTGCTGCTAAGAGATTATGTATATGGCTATTTCGACTTTAGGAAGGCCTTCAAAAGGGTTAAATTGCGTGTTAACCTAACGATGGATTTAAGTTGAGAAAATTGTCGATGTATGATTTTTGACGATTTTCACTGTAAGTAGCTCTGTGTATAATGTATTCAAATGTGGACGTATTCACCTCCAAGACGATTCATGCGAAAGCCAGGCTGCAACAGCAGTAATAGAAACTAACACTAATGCTATACGACAACAATCGGATGAAAAAAATTGCATATCAGCAAATTTGTACAATATTGAACATTGGCACGAGCCAAATTTTGCATGTACACCTGAAAGTTCGGAAGCTTTGTTCGTGATGGATACCGCATGAGTTAACAGAAGTTCAAAAAAGACAGCGTGTTGAGTGGTGTGATAAAATGATAAAAAAATACGATGGAGGGCAATCATTAGCTCAAATGATTTACAAGCCTGCGTAGACTTCAAAAAAAAGTTTCTTGCTTGATTCAGCCAGAATGCACTGGTCTGGGGTATGGCAGTATAACCATGAGCGATGTGGACCTAGAAAAGTCCCTCTGGCATGGAGATTACGACAGTAACAGTATGGGTCATGCTGTTGGCCTTCAATGCCAGAATGACTAGACAACAGTTGGGGACTTTTTCATTTGTCCTCCAATGCACTTGAAGATAATGTTGTATGACTGGACGCCAGCGATGCTGAAATTTTATTTTATATGTCTTTCAGCATGCACTTACATATATAACTCTTTACTCCCTATCTCGGAAGATGGCCCTTATTGTATAATTAAATATCCATGGCAATCAAATATCTCCGAGGACCACAGGGCTAGTAAAAGAAATCTACGAGACGATTCATCGCTTGTATTACCGGATACCTGCATCATTCGACTGCATGAACCCAAATATGATGAGGCGGCACGTTGAAAAAATGTATCCCAACACGGTCGACAAAAACATGAATATTTTAGCAGAAAAACGAAATATTTTCACCTACAAACACATATTTTCACTGAGCAAGCATCAGTGTCAAACGTTGCCTCGATGCCTTCATTCAAGGTGGCATATATGTAGAACGGCAACATGCAATAATCCCCACACTATTGCTGAGGAACTTATGCTACCGGTTGCTGTGGATATGGCTAATATAATGATCTGAGAAAGTGCGGGGAACTTCTTTCGAAGATTCCTCTATCGAACAACACCATCAATTGAGAATTCAGCACACGGCTCAGGATTTCAACGCTTAATTGATAGAAAAAATTAAAGGAAATGAATTTGGACAACCAGATGAGGTTGCAGACAGCAATAAGGATACGTATCTGATCTAAATACATTTGCTCGATGGCAGTATTATCGTTGAAGATAGGAAGATAGATATTATATGACTGGGGATGCTTTGAGAAAATTCGAATTCTCTTAAGGGTGCCACGACTTGGACAAATTTGGGAACCCCAGCCTTAGACCTAAAGTTGTTTTGGATTTAAATAAAATGGAAATGAAATGTGGCTTCTGTCTCTGCCCGACTTCCTACTAATATAGGTCGACCACAATTAAGAATGCCCCTGAAAAATGCAGCGATAGTTGATTGGCAAAAATTACCCAATAGGTACGTAGCTTCGATTGCCCAATCAATGATAATGACAGTGTCTTATCAGGTGCAAAGCGATAAGCGGTTCTAGCTATCAATCAGCCGACTGCATGGCAAAGTCTTGGCCGAACAAGGGATAATTATATTGCTGATTATATGGCTAATTTTAATATGTGTTATTCCAATCAAAATGCCTTCTGCCAATCAAAAATCTTCATTTTAGATATTATTAGGTGTCAAATATATGATTTATAAGCTTGCTAAAACTAATTGACTATAAGACCTTTTAAAAACTTTTAAAATCGAAAGTCGATATACAGTTTGTTATTATTGCATTCGCCGTACACCGCACTGCCACATTACGTTTGGTCATTTGATGATTTGTAAAAGCATAATATCAATTTACAGAAATCAGGAATTTTGTTCATAGTTAGCATGATTGTACAAATTTATTACCGATGAAACAAAATATGAAAGAGCGATGAGTACATATCACTGGTTTACATAATCGAATTCACTTCATCCTGATACGGTCTCCGATAGAATATATGTAGATTGTAGTCAGATGATTCCAAAACAATTTTTTTAGCACCAACGCACAACCAACCGTATATTCGTCTATATACCCATATTTTGGGAGCAGATAAATGTTATCATGTCTTATATTTTTTGTTTTTTTATCGCATTGTTTTAAAACAATATATCATGGATTTATTGTGCGCAGCGATACCGAAACTCCAATTGAGTCTTCGGGTACTATATCAAGTAAGTCAAAATTGCCCCCTGCACCGGTGTTGTATCCTGCACCTTTAGAAGCTAGGAAACTATAGTTGGATGCTACATAGGTACGGTTGGACACCAAAGCTGCAGAAATTTTAGGACAGATTTAAATTTCTGTGTATGTATATATCGGAGGGCTATTTTTAGAACTGTTACAAGCCATCATAATGATTTTCTGTATTGGCCAGAATAGAATGCTAAACATGTAAAATCTGAATAAAAACAAATTCTCATTCCAATTTCTCAGCCCTAAGCGCCGCCGAGAACGCAGCCCTGGAAAACTGTCGAAAAGCAAAAATTACGATGTCCCAACAACCGATGCCCAAAGAGGACGATACGGGTAGGTAGATTAAGGAGCAGACGGACATAACAATGGTCTCATCGCGGGTTTGCATACTGATTAGTTCAACCTACAGCCGTCATGATAATTCTTGATACACTTTCACTGTGCAGAAACACTATAATCTAAAATCACACTGTAAACTATGTGTAAAAATCACAGAAAGTATAAAAATCACTGAAAAGTAACATTGCAACTGGCGACCCAGGAGTTGCAGGTAGCAAACTACTATTTTCATGTTCTTTAGATTGCTCTTTATTTAATTAAAAAATAAATAGGGTGCAATGGTTTAGAAAAAGCTATTTAAAAAATATAGTAAACATAGTTGTGGCAAGATTTCGATTGGCAAACCGGCTGCGATGATTTGGCCACATACGTATGCTTTCATTCAAATCACATTTCAATCAAAAAACCAATCATTAGGTGCATAATTTTACGGTGGGATCTTAGATTATTACTGCCATGAGTCAATTTTTTAAATTATTTTTTTTAACTCAGAGAATATACACTACGAATTTAATTAAATTCATATAGGGCATCTTAAACGTAGTATCAATTTTCTCCTATTTCACAGAAAAATGTAGTACATAGAAGATATTAATATTAACGCTAGATATTTTGTGATCTGAGTAAAATACATGAATATATGAAACAAATTTAATGATTTAAAAATTATAGGGTAAAATCTCAGGTGAGGGTGAGGGGGGTCCCACCACATCTTACCAAATCTCACCAAGGGGGAAGGTGGTATAAATAAAAAAAAAACACCTCGTAATTAATGGACGCCCCCTATCGAAAAGACTATAGACGTTGCTATTAAAAATATTATATTTTCAGCTTCCAGAAGCACGGAATTATCAATACTGAAAGAAAGAAAAATAGATAATAATACGTCAGAAGTAGTCGGCAGCACCGAATCGCAATGAATGATTTTTTTTATTGAAATTGTTTTGAAATGTATTATATTATTAAAACGTTACTTTATCCAGTAAGGTGTACATATTTTGATAGTCGAGAGTATAAACTGAATCAATTCAAGTCTATAAAACATCTGTGCCGGGTTTTGTTTCAATAGACCTAAAGCCTTGTTTCTCCATTCCTGTACAAACATTCCATGTCCCACTGTAGGAAACTTCACTTTGCTAAACTCATCCTGAAATCATTAGAAACAAAATCCCCGACCGTTGATATTGATAACTCCAGACTACTTATCCTCCCTAAATCAAAATGGTTGCGAAGCAGCCATCATTTGGCAATTATTCCAAAGCACTATTCTACCTCGTATCATGCATATTTTGTGTGTCATTTTATTGTCTGATTATTTTCATTTGATTATTCAACTATTTATTTCAATGGTGTATAATTTTATCATCAGTGACTCAGTTTTTAGATTGATAATTAATTTGTATCTACCTAATTTATTATTATTAATTAATTTTTAATCTTATTAGATTGAAGACAAATGGTTTATTAAATTGTTATTAATGAACATTAATTTTGTGATCATTATATCACCAGTATCTGATGACCCATTTTTGTTTACTTTTATGTACATAACTTATTTTGAAAATGATATAATTTGACGTATGCACAAGCCTTGTTTAATTGGTACCGCTTGCTTTAGGCGGTGTTGATTTGAAGAATATATTCAGCTGCGGTGCTCTCTATTTTGCTACTGTTTCAAATGAAGCCTCTAATAGTGCTAATGGAATAATGTACTGCAGTTAATAATATTGTGCATTTCTTTAAATAAAAATAAAAAATAAAAACAGATGCTTATCTATTTTAAAGGCAGCCTTGCATATTTGAAATGTTTTAAGCAGATATATGAGGTCCAAATCAATTGCAATCACTGTTCAGGGATTAACAAATTACTGTTTTTAAATCAGCAGCCTTGTTAAACCTTTCTCTCTTCAGCCTACATTCTGATTTTGCCACACCTGTAGATACGTAACACTACCTAAGGGTCTGGAAAAACAGTTTTTTTTCTTTTGTCGAACTGAGGACGTCCCCGATCAACATAGACTACCTACATGAAAAATAAATACAAACGGAACTGCCATGGAATTCACCGACCGGAGTTGGGCTGATCATAATACTTTGTTACACTTCTGAGGGGTGAGCTTGCCACATGAGGGTGTGCACCTTACCACCCATTCACTCGCCCTTCGAAGCCATAGAATTTGAGATGCGTAAATCGCGGTTTTATATATTTCTTCTAGGAAGTAGTCAATTATTTTCCTGGAGATAGATACCAAGATCCTTAAAGAGGCTAAACAGAGATTTGGCTGGGAGGCCACGAGCTTTTGGGATATTTGATTCCCATGGAACAGTTAATCATTATTCTTAAATAAGTGCCATCTTCCAAGATAGGGAGTAATGAGGTTTATCTCGGCAGACGGCTGTGCATCCGAGACCTTCAGGTAATTGATGCTGCTTAGAGACCGAATCGACCGCCAGAATCCGATCTGAAGCTTTCTCGATTATTGAGACAGGTTTTAGTTTAGTTTCAATTGAATTGTCATTCTGAAAAGGGAATTTAGCGACCGTCTGAAATTTTACACCGTGAACAAAAAGTGTTTAAATTGACTACAGCAAAACATCAACCGTTTTGGACATATTTTTTTAAATAATCACTTATTCTTATTAATGTTAGGAATAAATGCAGTACTAATACTATGCATTTTTGGGATATTCAATTTTGAATTTCAGGAAAATGTGCCCTTTTTGAAGTGACCAATATTCCATGCAATAAGTAGGTATTACTGCCAGAATGAGCATTCATCTGTATGTGGAAAAGTGATTCCGATTGAATAAAGCATTTCCAAAAAAATGTTACTAAATGCCCTTCTCAGAATAACCGATTTAATTGCATTTGTGTAAGCTTTTCTTTTTGTTGTTTACTTACTGCCAATTGTGATTTTTGCAATTTTTGATGTACCTCAATATAAATAGGTAAAAACCTTTATAACCGAGACGCATGGGCCCTTACCCTTACCATCTTTGTTTTGAAGAATTGTTTTGCTAAGCAACGGAATTCAAAACATTGAGGCTTATAATAAGGCCACAGTTGTCAAAAGCACTTCATCAAAGATGGAGTTTGATTTGGGAAGAGTTGATTATTTAAATGTAGGGGTGACTTACCTCAATTCTATGAAATTATTGCCTAGTGTGAAAGGTCAAGAGCGGGTATGTCTGCAATACACATTAATTTCTTTCAATATTTTTGTTTCTTTACTTCTATTGAAATGTTGAGTAGGTTGTGATTGGGGATCAAGATGGAGTGCTGCAGATAATTTCTGTTAAGAATGAGGATATTCAAGTTTTATTCAAGACACTTCCAGGGAAATGTGTCACCTGCGTCCAAATTGGTGGCTCTCCCGGTAATTTACTTCTTTACATTATTACTAAGATATAATGGAATTTAATTCAACGGTTGGGACATTTCAGGTACCGTGCCCGATAAAATATTTGCAGCTTTTCAAAATGAAGTTAGAGGATATACAAAGAAAGGAAAGTTGTTCTTGGCTTTGGAAGTGAGTGCTACAGAGTCGATCACCGCCATGTAAGTGAATTCAGTGAATCTCATTTAATTTTAATGTTCAATTTTACATTTGAAATTAAATCTTTTAAGGTTTGTCAGCGGAAGCGACTTGATAGTTGCATGCGGTCGGAACGTGATCCACTATAGAGATTTGCAGGAAGTCAGCAACCTCGATTGTGAGGAGCCTATTCTGGATCTGGTCGCTGTGCGTGGACCTAATGTAAGATATCATATTTATTAGGCCCTTAGCAACTCATGGCGACAGTCAAACCAGGCATTTTGGGTTTGTGGGACCACAACACAGTGAAATCGACCCCTCAAACTCAAGAAACGCGTTTTTTATTTTTGAGTCTTTTTCTTATATATTATTTTCATATATAAAAAACGCAATCTCCATTGAGCAGAAGTCGTAAATTTGCGCAAATCTTGTATAAATCAAATACGAGCACAACTTCCCACATTACGATTTTGATTGGAGGGAAATTACGATCCCCACAGATTTGCAGGAGACATATTTGCAGACGTCATATTTGCAGGTGATATATTTGCAGATGACATTTATGCAGGAGTCACATTTGCAAATGTCAAACTGACATTGCGAGGGCTGCCACATTTGCAGGAAACATATTTGCAGAAAGTGAAGTTAGCGGGAAAACAAACTTATTTGAAATTTCGTGTTGCCAGAGTATAAATCGAAATCGACAAAATCCGCGTTTTCACTTTGCCGAGGGTGTCAAGCTACTTCTTTGAGTGTCCTTTCCATCGCGGATTTCAGAAACCAACTTTTGATTTTAGGGAGAGATTAATAAAGTTCTTACCAAAATCCAAATGTTTTTTATATCATTTCCTCATTCATTGGCCATTGTCATGGGATCAAAAGGCAAAACTGGTCTCCCGATTTGCCTAAGATTTGGTTAGGTACAGGTCTTTTACGCACCTCTCAGCTTCATTTTCGAATTATAGTTCTAGACACACAATGGAAGCTATCACAGAAACCAAACATATTTATTTTTTTAAAAACGGTTTTAACAATTTTGATAGTTTTGAGAAAACTGTCTTTATGGATACAACGCGTATTTTTAATGCGTTTATGTCCGAGTAGTATCAGTCGTATTTATAAATCGTACAGGCATATTCCTTAGTTTCTATTCTATTAGAGGTCTCTAAGTTCCTAGTTATGAAAATGAACGATCACATTCGTTCGTAGAATTCGTAAGAATCAATGTTGTAGAATTGATTAGCTGCCATATTTCTTTATAATTAAGTAGATATACGTTTATCATGGTTCGATAATTCAGATGCCAAC
>JAOPUG010000001.1:35201197-35213717 GCA_027564375.1 Micropterix facetella | reverse complement strand
GTTATCGTGCATACTAACATTTTTCGCGCACGATTTCAAGACTTGGCCACTATGGTGGCCGAAGTAATATTAAAGAAGTTTCTATCGCCGTCTATCGGGTTAAATTCTGATCACTTACAAGTGTAGGATGCGGGTTAGCGTGCTACTTTTGTTTCCTTTATATTATCCTTGCAGTGGCGATGGTGAGAGAAACACATTTATACATTTAAGATTATTTAATTATATTCTGAGTGACTTACCAGTATGAAAAAGTAGTAGTGAAATGAATTGACTATTTAATTGGTGATTTTAGTAGGAGCGCAGGCCGCTTAATCGACTAATTTCTCTAGGGTCGTATGCGACATTTCTATTGTCTAATTACTTAGAATCTATAAATTTGTGTCTTTCAAGTGAAGTTTTCGCTATCAGCGATTTTTAAAGTATGTAAAATTTCGTCAATCGCTTTTCTGTGAAAAGTATAATTCCGCATAAATTGTCAAGTTGATGTCATTAATTTTGCGACTAAAAGTACGTTAAATGCTTTCCTAGAATTTCGCGTTACCATGACAAAATATAATATTGTGAGGGTCGTCACATTCATCCCCCTCTTAGAAAATTAAAAAAAATCGTTAAAAACTCTAAAATTGTTGAAATGTTACAACGTGTCATAAGCTCTTACTCTATATATTATTATATTCATTGAAAATAAATCAGTGTAAAAAGAAATTCGATGGTGATTGAGTTGATAAAATTGAAAGCGATATTGAAATACGTTGTTTATATAAGATTTTACAATTGTAGTCACTCGTAAAAGTATAAACAGCAGTGAAAAATAATATTAAAAAGTTTACTGTTACTTCAATATTGTATATAACTTTATATAAAAGTAAAAACTTTTTACTCTTATTTCTGTAATTGTAAGACACTGGTCGTCTGGTCCATGTTGGGTTTATCCAGTATTGTTATCCTAGTCGTCATCTCCGCTGCTTGCTATCGTCTCCTTTTGTCATGTTGTGTGGATTAAGGGTCGATGAGGTTTGTTGAAGGTTACTTTTGACGGCCAATATCAAAGACTTATTTGAGGGTCATGGATAGGTTGTATTGAGTTGGTTAGGATAAATCATCATTGTCGATTTATTATGAGTTCCTTTGGTGTCGTCGAATTGTTGGCATTGTGATTTTGTATGATTCTCTCACGCATTGTGATATTTTTATTTGCCAAGTTGCTTGTGTGCGTGGAATATTTTATTTGTTTTGTGCTCGTCCGCAATATGAAACTAGTCAAGAGAAATGAGTAGATTGATCATTCTGTCTGCTTCTCTGATATGTTCGGTTGTTGATCCAACGAAGTGTTTTTCTTGGATATGATGATTCCCTTGAATTAGTTTGTCAACAGATCGGTGTTAAATCGTTGCTATACACATGTATGTCCGATCGATCGTTGATTTTGTCGAATCTTGATATTTTCTTTCTACGAAGGATGTTTTTGTATCCTCGTTGTTGAAGAATAGAGTTATCATTCGAATTGTTGGTCTGCTAGTTAGCAGAGTGAGATTGCAATTGCCCTTGTGATTGAAGGGTTGATCTGCTAGTCAACAGATTGTGATCGCGATCGCCATTATGATTGAAGGGTGCATGTAGTTGTGTGTTGTCATCGAAATTGTCGATGGTGTAGTAGAGGAAGTTCTATCTCCAATATTGTTGTCAGCGACCGGCGTAGCGAATTGGTAAAATATGTGTGCCCAATTGCTGCAATTTCAATTATTTTTCTTATCCGTCATTAGAAAATCCGCTGCTGGGTTATATCGTTGGATATGTACTCAATTGATTGGGGATTGTTGGTAAAGAAATGAGTTTTTCCATGTTGTGTCGAATCTTTTTATTGTATGAGCGTGCCTTAAAGTGCTATATTTAATAGAGCTTATTTTGACTAGGCATATATAATTTTTAATTCGTATCGTGGGAAATGCGCCGTTGTACATCCAGAGCCATTGTTTTGCTTTAAGTCACGTACAATTTATGCGATGGCGTTGATTTTTCTCGCTGTGCGAAATTAATTGTATGGTGGCTTCTATTTCATTGACGATAATGTCCGAACAACGACAATGCATTGTCGGCATTTTTATCAGTTGTCTGTTTGTGCATTTTAATTTTGTACGATGTGGCGTCTTGGTTAAAGAATATTTAGAGTGTTATTATTCAATTGTGCGTAAACGTTGTTTTTTTTAAATCTACCTTGGCTATGCCCAGTGAAATCGTTCTGCGGTACATCCGCCTTGGCCCATTTTTATGTTGGTCCTTTTTCTGAATGTTGCTTTGGCTTGTTGAAGATTCGCGTTTTCTAACTGAGCTTCGGGCCCAGGACTTTAAGCGGCGCGTTGTTCTCTACTCCCGATGAGGAGATTCTGTGACTGTGAAAGGTCACAGGTGAAATGCGCGGCGTGGGAATCACTCAACTTGGGGTTCGTCTCTCTCCGTTTAATGTTAATTGTAGTTGAGATCTGTCGGAGGATGTCGAAGAAGTTTCCGTTAATCAGACGGCTGCTTTAATTCCTTGTCGGGGTTCACCAGATATAGATGGCTCAATATAGAGTATGATCCAACGAGGGGTCCCAGTTTATATGGCCCTGTGGTAAAGTCCTTGTGTGAAGATAGCGTTAATTCGAAGTCGGGGTTGTTCAAACGAGTGATCGCCAGATATCCCGGCTGTAAGGCGCGGTATTGCCAGATAATAAGACAGGATCTCATATCTATTATTGTTCTTCATATCCTCGGTATATCGGCGGAGAGATGGTAGTCAGATATGTATTGCTGTGTTGAGGCTCCTGGCTATCCTGCCAGGAGCCTCCGCGTGACGACAGAGACAGAAACATGTATTAATATTTAGGTACGATTTAATTTGAGTGACTTGCCATTTGAAATGTGTCAATTAATTAATTTAGTGAACTCGCAAGCTCGCTTTATAAACTAAATCTTTAGGGGCGTAAGCGCCATTCCTATTATTTTCTTACTTAGAAATTTAATGTGAAATTGACGTGAGTCAATTTTCTATGAAAAGTATTATTCCTAATAATTTTGCCAAGTTGATATCATCCAATTTGCGACTGAAAGTACATTAAATGCTTCTTAGAATTTCGCGTTATCAAGAGAAAATTTAATAATTTGTGACGGTCGTCAAATACATAAAAAAATTATCCCTCATAAATTGAGAGGCTGCGCCTTCCTGGCAAAAATTGAAAAAAGAAATTTTTGACTGCCAACTGCATAGAAATGTCTGCACTGAAATTTCTTGCTGTGCACACTTATTGTAATGGCGCTAATCTGTGTTTAGGTTTTATTTAGTAAACTTAGTGAATTAAATTTACGGATCGTGAATAAAAAGTAATTGACAACGGTTTTCTAATATATATAATTATAATACTAATAGCGAATAGTGCATTAGTAACAATTTCTACAATAGTCAAGGAGATAGCCACTCAACGTACGCGACGACTAAAGAAGGGGGAGCAAAAACGATAAGAGAAGCTTTAACAGGAATCTCAAGCAGAATCCAAAGCGCATTAAGTAATGTCATATCATTGGGTGGATTAAGAATAGAGGAGCTCGATTGCTCAAAACCCAGTGGCAAGACGCCGTGCAATAAAGACGCAATGAAGGAGATGGACAGAATACGACAATTAGGACCTCCAGTACAATGAATGAGTTATATATTTAAACAAAAGGAGTTGGGAATCTTCAACGGAGCGAGAGTGATGCTTCGCTCAAATATTAACACAGAGAAAGGACTTTAGTAAAATGGGCACTGTCACTGAAATTGATTGACCTTTTTCGTCGTGATCAGATGTACGATACCGATATTCCTTCTATTCGTATCGACTTTGGCAGAGATGGAATTCATTTGATCAAGTTATAATCGATATAGTTTCCATATTTCCCACTAATACTGTGTTGGGCCTGCACGTTCCATAAAATGCAAGGATGTACAGTGGACCATGCAGTTGTATACCTCGGATCTGCACTATTTGCTAAAGGACAGGCACATGTCACATTAAGACGTGTAATATCATTAGATGGATTAAGAATAAAGGAGATCGATTGCTCTTCAAATCCTGCATGTGGATTTTGAAAGAGCGATAAGTTTCCGCATCAAATGTGTTGATCGACTCCGGTACCTGCCACTTCGTTCAAGTTTAGGAAAGCATGTGTTTTTGAATGCAAGAAAGCCCGAGTAACGATATCAAGTGTTGAGATTTGAAGATAATCAATCTGTTTTACTTTGCTCAAACATATTTGAGCGATATTAAAATTGTCAAGACAAAATCAGGGTTATGATTTCCTAAATATGTGCCTACTTGAATTTGAATTGCGATTGACGAATTGTTAGGTGTGGACTGTGAACTATTCATGCATGAATTAATTATCTATTGCTTGCACTCCACGTTTTTTTTTATGGGGCTAGGAGTATTTATTTTACATTTTTTAGTCCGTTTTAAAACGTGGTAAATTAAAAAATATATATTTAATAATTATTCAACATTTATTATCATGAAACATCCAACTTACTTTTACTGTAGGGAGCAATTTGCGACTTTCAAATAATATAGCTTAAATAATATAGTTTGGGACTTCGAAAGATTGATTAGGAGCTCTAATAGTGCACATCGTAAAGATGGATTGAAGATCGGTCTATGTTAGCGATCGAGGCATTGATGTTTCCAGGAGAGAAATGTTATATATTAGAACATCATCGGAATAACAATGAGTATGCCGATAATGTTTAAATGTGTCGTAAAAAAATATATTTATTATGTAAGTCATGTAAAGTGATTAGATATTTCAGTATACAAATCTTAAATGTTTAGAAATGCTATGTATTATGATACTTAGTAAGAATACTGATCAGCTAACAGAAATTGTAAATTTATGTCGTGTTTAAAACTCCGAATTCGTATTACTTCTAATAAATATAAAGTAGATATGTTTTAGGAGTATTCTTCCAAATTCATACTATAATGCTGTTTTCGGCATACTGCAGAGCATTTCGGTCAGTGTTCCTGCGTAGAGCACGCTCGGCATCAATTGGCACTCGAGCGTGAGTCGTAAGTGAGTAGAGGCAGCTCCCTCCCCCCCATCTTAGTGCTCCCTTTGCCCCTCTCACTTCCTCACAAAAGCACAGTGTATCGAGGAGCGAGTTTGCTTTTATACTAATGGCTTTCAGTCCGTGACGAGGCCCGCGTTATTTCCTCTTCCATCTACTGGCCCCATTTTATATTCTCACTTACTCGGGCGAGTTGGGACGCGGCAAGTCTCAGCGCCCCTCAGAGCAGTCCACTAGACTGAGACCGTTCACTGGAGACGAACGCCAAAAAAATAGAAATCATTTGCAGCTTTTCTTACTTGTCATTTCGACCTTCGATTTTTTTTTCACCTGCGAAACCACGTAGACACGAAGACGCTGTTGATGGTACCTGGGCCATACTGAAAGTTTCTGGAACTGGCCACTCAAAGATATTAAAAAAGTAATTTTTATTTTTGAAAATGGAACTCTGGCTGTAGAATACATTTTATTTTATACGTCTGTCATTGGTTTTTGTACCGTCTGTAGTATTATGTAGGACGGGCCATATTGTCTGATATATGCTGTGCCCTCGTGCATTTGTTTGTTTATCTGTATGTCCGAAGATTTCCCGTGGTCCGACCGTAACCAAATTTGATATGCAACCTCCCTGCGTAACCCTAATACCACCAGGTGGCAGCAAATTCAATACGAGTCTCGCAGGTGCTGCTACAGATGCATCCTGGTTTACTTGGCCAGGCATAGCGTATATGGGTATTTTTGGAATCGTGGTGACGAGAGAAACTTGTTGGAATAGGTTTTAAGCCATTTTGGATGTCAGAAGTTACCAATAGTCAACAAGAATGTTGCCAATAACTTGAAGTATCATTTGGCATGAAATATGGAATCCCATCTCGTAGTTGTGTCTACTTGTGATATAATGAATTCAATCGTGGATGTGTTCAACTCTAAGACGATTCACGCGAAGGACGGCCGACGGCAGTGGTAACAAAAATTAAATTGAAGTTGGACGACAACTAATTCATCGGATAAAAAAATACATGTCAGCAAATTCGTACAACATTGTACATTGGCATGAGCCAAGTGCAAAATATTTTGCACGTACATTTGAAAGTTCGGAAGCTTTGTTAGAGATATATACCGTTTGAGTTAACGGAAGTGGTGTGATAAAATGATAAAAAGATACGACGGAGGGCGATCATTATCAGTATATGATATTGCAACAGGAGACGAAAGCTGGGTGTACTGTTACGAAACTGAAAGGAATATTCAATCGGCGGAGTGGGTGTTTCCTTTGGAGCATTTACCGACAAAAGTCGCGAAAAACACTCTAATGATGCAGAAGTATAGCAACGTGTATGGAGAGCGATGAACACAAGTACTTATTGTTTTGTTGCTTCTTTAATAAACCCGGGCCTTGAAATCACCCCTCAAGAAATATCACTGGGAGTGCACTAAACATAGTGATGTATGAGTACCTCCATTAATAGATATGTTTTTATCTTCTTTAATAATCTTTCTTCATAGTGTTTTTTTTATTTACTCTGTGAGCATTATGTACTAAATTAAGGAAGTACTCAGTAGAAGAGTCCATGGACTCTACTAGAACAGGTTTGTGTATCCAGTATCTAATATATATTATTTAAAAAAAAAACAATACTTAATAATATTCTCAATCTAGTTCAATCAATCATTGGGGATGTTGTTACCGCTTATCGCATTACAGAAGTGCAGGCAGGTAGTGACGTAATATTGCCACTATTCAGCGATTACAATGTATGAAACATTTGATAGCCTCGCTCGTCAACAATGGAGGATTGGCAGCTTTCGACCACGTTCGGCCAAGGGAGAGGCTTGACACGCTAATTTACGTTATGCTCGCCCGAAAGAGTCAAGGGCAGCCGAAAATTCATATACCTGGGTGCGGGTGCGATTTTAAGCGCATACATATTCATGTCCCTGCGATGAAACATATATTGGTGATTGATTATACTATGTCCCCAGCGATCGATTTATCAAACAATTCACTCAAAGAAAAGTTCTTTATCCTATTTTTGGATCCGCTAATAAGCTTAAATCTAAATCCAGCTCCATTAATAGTAATCACCCCGTTATGGACGGCCTTTTTTTCTAGCTCCTAAATACAAGGTCACTAGTTTTAGGGGTAGCTTCTCTTATTCGGCTGTTGTATGAAATCAGCTGGAAGTGCTATCAACTTCCATACATTTATTTAAGAGGTATTACGAGGCAATCCTAATGCGCGACGGCCAGTGATTTTTTGTTATTAGTAATTTGAATATTTTTATGGATATATTGTGTAAATCGGAACATGGATTAAGAATATCCCCAATTGCAGTACTTGGTAGAGTTTTTTTTAATATAGTTTTATCTCTTATAATCTAAAGTATATTTAATGTATTTTTTTTTGCTACACCTAAACAATAAACAATTTTCTGTGGTATTACTTATTTCTCGTAATGATCTTTTCGCATCTCAGTAGCGGTTTTAGTCTTGAAAAAATCCTGTTGTGAATCACAAGTCAGGAGACCACTATCATCTGCAGGTTTTAAAAGTTCAATTGGATGTATCCGTAAAGGTGATACAGCAAGTGACATTAGGCGAGTTGGAGTGCCTTTCGGGTGGGAAAAGTCGGCGTAGGGCGGCGACTTGGGCGCGACTCGCGACTCGCGATCTCGAATCCATTAAAAGTGCCCCACTTTAGGCGTGTTTTCCATTACCGACTGATATGTAAAAAGTCGTCGGGACAGGGGAGGGGTAGGGGTGGGAGTGTCGGACGTGTCGGGCGGCCACCCTTCCTCTTGCTCTGACGCAGGGGAAAGCGCGCGCGAAACATCGTCGCACTTAAAAAGCGCGCCAAACGGAAAACTTTGAAAACTTTTCAATTTATGCGACGTCGTTTGGCTTTCGGGTCCGCCCGTGCCGTGTGCCGTACCTGCCGCCTAAGCCCCCTCCGCCCCGGATAAACTCGAATCTCACTCGGGCCGAAGCGACGCGACGCCTAAGTGCTTTGATTTCTTTAAGTGTCTCCATATTCCGCTAAACCTAAGTTCCTACAAAGGAGCCGCGAAATTTTGATGCATCGTGGGAGAGGGCGCCGCGGTAGTGCTTTTATCGGTGGTCCTCTAGGGAGAACCACCTACGTTGCCACTCCCGCCAAACAACTCTAGCAAATCTTTTAGAAAGTAACACTCTATTTGCGCGTGATTTCAGTGCTGTAAAACCTATGATTATTTCGCGGTCTTCGTTTATGAGGTCCTTAGTGTGTGAAATCGTTCCCTATAAACCTCTATTAAATCAATATAATAATAGTCGTAGTACTGAACTGACGTTCGGGTAAAAATAGCTTAATCTACTATAATTCGTTTATGTTTATTTACTTTGCGTCGTGAACTCCGTAGTTTAGATCGTCTGCTCGCCCTATTTCTCTCTCTCATTTCCCGCTCCTTCCCATGCCGCGAGCATATAAAAGCGTTTCGTTGCTTAATATCGATTCCTTGATACGCGACGCCGTAGTATTTAATAAATCTGCCGTGTGCATTTTTCAGTGCCGTTCCGCGGCTACTCGACTTTTCATTTGCCTGTTTCAATCGCCTTGCTTCAGCTGAGCTGCGATCGGTCGCCCGTCTGCTCCAGTTGCCAAATATCAGCCAAGCCCGCATACGCGTCTAGTTTGCCTCCGTCCGTCCGTCCATGATGTGTTTATGTTCGATGAATTTTATGAAGTCTGTGGCAGTTTTACGAGCTGTGATGTTGTCGCCATCTGGCCGTCGGCCATCGTCCAAGTATCATAGTCAGAACATCACTTTTGGAGCCGTGGCAGGTTCTTCGCGGTACCGCCGGAATGATATCGTTTTCAATTGTCGGGTTTTGTTTTGGTGCGGTGTGTTTGTATGCGCGTTGTTTTCAGAAAATAAGGATTTCTTTTGATGTTTAACTTGAGTAGTTGTTTCCGCTACCTTTCCTGACTCTCTCGTCGGCGCATTGTACCAGGTACTGATTCCTATGATGTTTGCTTGTTGATAGTTGGGATATTTTGGCACGGTTAAATGTAGCACGTTACACAATCTTGCTTTGGAGAAACGTCCGGGTACCTTGTCTACTTCAATCACGTCAGTAACATAATAATATTCTGCCAAACCTAAAATCAAATGGCTCATTCGCGGACAACAAGCTCGTTTACCTGCAATCGGAATGTCAATCTTGAAACAGATTCGAGTGGGTGGTGGGTGGAGAGGGTAAGTCGGACCTCAGTCATGAACGTGTTGAGGCAGTTTTCAGTCGTAGCCTTGCAATGGCGGCAGAGGCAGAGGAGTTGAAGGGGCCGGAGATACATTAAGTAAATGCACCGCCGCTGCGCTCCCGGCCCGCCCGACACTCAGCCCGCCTTGAATTAATATTGCATTTCTAAGGCGACTCCTTTCCTCAGACCATGCATTATGACACGTACTGAGCACTCTACACTCGTAAACCACCTGTCGCGGGAATTATTACCTACACTGCAATCTAGATAAATTGACAAGGTGATCTGTGAAAAAAGCAAGAAACTTGAGATCCACATTGAGAAATATTTCGCTGGATGCCGGTTTTGATGATTTCGTGAATGCCGGAGTCCGATCGATACAAGGCAGTCGAGGGTGACTAGCTTCGAGTCAGAGCTTTATTAGGTACAGTTTGGGCTATGTTAAAGTTACGGGCGAACCCGTCACCCCTGGATATTTTAAGGACTATTGTCGCCATCACCCTGATATATTTACCACCCTGAAATGAACGCAGAGACTTTAGGACTACACAATCCACAGTCAAGCTACGCCGACAACCCCTCAGAGTCCATCGCCTTACGGCGAGGTACTGGGAATTGTCACCCAGCGGGCAACCTCACCCTCTGGCTCCCAGATTTGGACAGATTTATCCATCCTTCCGTCTGGTCACGGGTTGTCGCTTGCGCGGGCTCTACCTTATGTAATGTACGCGGTAGTCTGTGACCTTCACTCGGTGTACGTCACCTGAGATCGGATGGCTTATGAATCGTTTACAAGGATAGGTGACACCATGTCAACATCTAACCCCGCGTCTTAGGAAACATACATTCCCAGACTCCCCAGGGCATTCGCCGGAGTTGTGGGCCGGGTCTTCGTGGGTGGCACGTGTGGGTCCGGCCCGGTCACATACAAGTGCTCTGCCAGTAGTCCCGAAAAGCGGCCAGATCCGCTTGAAGTGTTTCCCCGGATACACACTTTCTGTTCCAGCTGTCAGCGACTGCACGATACAGCTGAAGGCAGCAGTCATGGTGGCACTGGCGGG
This sequence comes from Micropterix facetella, assembly GCA_027564375.1. Lineage (NCBI taxonomy): Eukaryota > Metazoa > Arthropoda > Insecta > Lepidoptera > Micropterigidae > Micropterix > Micropterix facetella. The sequence continues at coordinate 35,203,339 of JAOPUG010000001.1, read as the reverse complement.
GTAAATCCTTCTTTGATTAGGCTCCCAGATGGGGGTTGAACCGTGAGTTGGGCCGACCAAAGATCACATAAAAACTAACCATCACCTACCCAAGCTGCACGGAACTGTTGGGATCCCGTTATCAGGTAGGTACATATTTGGATTTAAGACTATACTCGGGCAAGCCCCGTCACCCGAGGCGTTTCAACCATCTTTATTGTTATATCGCCCCGAAGTGAAACGTACAGAATTTTGACATAAAAAATCCACTATCCAACTACGCCGCGGCCCGTTAGAGACCGACGCCTTAATAGCGAGGCATCGGGCAACGAGCTGTCCGGCGGGCCAGCCTTACTCCCTAACTACCAAATTTAGACGAATTTCTCCATCTGCCAGTTTAGTTCCAGACTCGAAGTCGCTTTCGCAACCTCTACCTATAGGAATAACGCGGCATTCCGTGACTCGGAAATATCACGGACCCGTGCGTCCTTTACTCAGCTATGTTCACCCGCGATCGGGTGGATATCGGGTCGTTTGTAAGGGTAGGCGACGATAGGTCGACACCTACCCCCATGCCTTAAGAAGCATTACGAAACTAGACTCCCCCGACTATTCGTCAGTTGAGCAAGGCCGACCAATATATCAACCGGCCATGGCCGCCCGGGTGTTAACCCCATAGGTCCGACCGCAAAGCGGGTTTCACCGGATTAGTCCCTCTTCGGGGAGGCTGCCGGATGGGAGCTGCGCCGTGAGTCGGGCAGATCGGGTGTACAAGATGGACAAATGGCCCGAGCTGCAGCAGATGACCCATTAGGCCCCAATTGCTACAGATGACGTTTTATGCGACGAGTGTCTTGAAAGTGGACGAACATTAATTTATGAGAAAGATTTTTCACATATATATGTGACGCCACACATAGTATCCAGGTTAAAATCCATTTTTTGTTGCTTTTTTTTCATAACATATTTACCTCAAAATGCTTCAGCGGATGCAATTTTGTATAAACATCTTGTAAGTCAATTATCTCCAATAATTTAAGGAAGATTTGAAAGGCTGAACAACTTCGTAGTCTCATCAGTCCATTCTACCGCTGGAGAAACTTTATAAGGCGATTTTAAGATTTTCCATAGATTCCATATCTCTCTAAAGTGCCTTCCAAATTTTGCAAAAAATTACTTTCCAAGATCTGACATCAAATTTTAAAATATTGTAGTGTCTATTTTGGAATTATTCATTTTATATTCGTGAGTTGTAGGAAAATGAATAAATTTTAGATTTTCAATATCTTTTTCCAAGATATTCAACTTGCATCTTGCATTATTCAACTTTATTTTATACAAAATAGATACACATTGTATAAGATCACATATTAACTTCTCGTTTTCTTCTAACTCACCTACAATATATCCAGGTTTTTAGTTCCTGAGGTCCGAAACTGGACCGCGGATCTGGAATGCTCTTGTAAATATTATAATATAACATGCCTACAATTATTATTATATTTTTATAAATATGTCTGTAAATAGTTGGCTGTGGCAAAAAAACGCACTAGTTTCGTCTTTAGTCTGTAAATTTGTAGTGGACACAATAAAAATATCTATCCATTTGTAGATTTTTCCTGTGGAATATTTCTGAGAAGTACTACATCATTTTTATTTATTAATTTCATCACCCAGATTAGAATTAATATGGCCAACTTTCGACACGGTCAAGCTATTTATTGCAAGACGGCATAGGGATGTATTTTAGGCGTTTCTTTGTATATCGATATTGATTTGTGACTCTAAAGATTAACCCAAAAAATATTAGTTTCTCGATATTCCACAATATTTAGTATCTATTGATGTTAGAAATGTCATAAAACGTCCGCATATGAACACAGTATCGTTTCGAACTCGATCAACCCACGACGATATCTTTGACATTCTTCTGTACAGCCACATTTCAAATGCTTCCATCTTTATTCACATGTTCTGTGTGAGTATCCATGATTCAGTGCCATATAAAAGAAGAGGAAAGACATACTCGTGGTGTCGCCTGCTACGAAGAATTCGTCCGCCCCGGAGTGTTTTAACGGTATGTTCGTTCTATCACCCCGAGACGAAACGCAGAGACTTTAGTCGACTCGCCGGTCGACGGTGTCAATTGATCTACTTACCGAA
>JAOPUG010000001.1:35112566-35127977 GCA_027564375.1 Micropterix facetella | reverse complement strand
GCTCGCCCATGGACACATTAATTAATTGTATTATTTTATTTACTACAATAAAAAACAAACCGTTTGACGTGCAGACCTGAACATAAACTGGGGTCTGCGCATTAGCCAGAACTATCGATTGCCGAAAGATTTTTCTAAAAAAAATACAGCATACTCGAGTTATCGTGCATACTACCATTTTTCGCCCACGATTTCAAGACTTGGCCACTATGGTGGCCGAAGTAATACTCGTACATGAGTCGTTTGTCGAAGTAGTGTCGGACCATGTATTAATTTATATAAACGACTCGTGCGAATTATCTCTCAACGGTAGAAAAATCTTTTTTAAATTGGTCATCTCCCAGGCTTGTGGTTTTGAAAATTTTTGAAAACTATATCGCACTTTGCCAAGTCACTGTCGGTTTATGTGAAGATTAGATTTATTTATTGTATCATGATGATGATAATCACTATTCACTGAGACGTCCGCTAGGTGTCGACGAGCGTACATAAAAATTTGATAGATGTAAAACGAAAATAGAGTCATGGTTCCTGAGGAGACTTGGTATAGACTGCGTACCGCTCTTTTCTGGAGGATAAACAATCAGATTGAATTTGGCGCCATTCCCCAAAACAATAGGGCATAGTTATTTAGGAATGGAAATTCTAAGTGGCCAGTTTACCGGTCTATTGCTTTACCTTTTCCTGCATTCTTTAAAGGCAAATACTCATGAACCTTAAACATGTGCCGCCTGGTGTATTCGATGTGCCATCTCAGGGGCATTTCTGGGTGGGGTGGCACAATTAGTGCTTTCGTTCTTTAAAGAAACTTAATGTTGCATTTCTGTTCTTAAGTTATTAATGATCGTGAATGTGGTAATTTCATCATCAGATATTCAATTCATACGATTCACCCACAGGTAGTAGTCGAAGTTGAAAAGCAATTTCATGTCTCGATGCAGATATATCAGCGAAACTATTAACCCTGGAATGTCGTAATCTAACAGGGATAGAGCCGGGCGAGGGGTTGAGGGGGCAGTTTCGTATACACAAATGCACTGAAAGAGAATGTAATTACTCGGGGCGAGGACCACCGTTTTAATTAAAGATCTCATAAATCTGGAACCAATTTAACGCCAGAGCGAGAGGGAGCGAGTCCGTCCGAGAACGGAGTAAGCCGGAGTTGAACTCCGGCTATTATGTCAAGCCATGCTACATGGCGTTAAAATTAATCACAAAATACTAATGAGCGATTATCCCGCTTAATGCAAATGGTGTTCATCTTTTTAGATGATATGTATATAAAAACTCATTAATCCGCTAATAAGTAAGTCGGATTAAGAATGTCGCCTCCGTATGCTAATTGCGATATAATTTATTAATGAGACGACCGTTAATACGTTCTAACAGCTTCCATCATCTTGATAGAGTGTCGATATTAACATATTTGAAATTTACATTTATATTTAATAGGAGTACGAGGATGCGCAATAATGTAAACTCCTTCCTCCCGGTAGAATTTTATCGTGCGTGGGAGGAGGAAGGGGGGAGGGCATCTTATGGGACCATTAGGCTAATTAGCGATGTCTAAGTGTCAATTTGCAACCTTTCAACCTTAATGCACAAATACTCTTAGCCTCTCTTAATGAATGCTAACGAGCCCTGGCATTTAGAGATAAATAATAAAGCGAAAGGTTAATTCATATACATATAGATTTCATTGTTATAAAAAATAATTGTTATTATCTAGAATAAGTATGGAATTTCCCTGTTTTTCTATCTCACATGTTTTGTTATTTATTTATTAAAGTATGTACCAATAATTTTTAAAATGCAAAATTATAACCTACAATGTACTTATATGTCATTAGCGATAATGAAAATTTATCATCCAAAATAATTGTAGTCCTATGAAACTAAACTTGTCTTGAGGCGGATTTTTTTGATATTCATATGTATTTATTATATACAGGTTTTTAAGATAGTCAAATGAATAAGGTTGGAAACAAGGTTGGAAAGGAGATAACGTGCCGTGATCTTATGATATTTTTTACTTTTAGCAAATATATTCTGATATATTTGATATATAGCGGTGGCGATTCGACATTATGCAGAACCGGGAACGGGCGGGCGCACGGCGCACGTTACACGCCAGCGTTGCCAGGAATGTTGCGATGAAATCATATATCAGTCTAGATATCCGTAAGTACCTTCGCATTTCAACACATTTAAGGATTTGTTTAAAATAATAAAATGTAACGTAACTAAATTTGTCGGATGTACAATCAATCTAGTGGAAAGATCTTTCGATAGAATATCTGTTTAAATAGTCGTGCACATAGGATTTAAATTGTAGGCACATATGGCAACGATGGCATAAGCTCGCTGGCTCACTCGCCTTCTGGTTCGAAAATTTAGAAGCGGAAAGTTATTTATATACGAAATCCAAATCGTAAAGAAATATATTAAAAATTAAATAAATAAAACAAACTAACAACCAGGGATTAGGCCCCACCGAGTCGTTTGCCGTTAACCATTTTTCTTTAGGACTTATAGTTTCTGAGATTCAGATGCGAACGGACGGACAGACGGACAAATTCGTCATATAATACTTTTTTATAAAGTAAAAAGTCTAAAATGGAGATGGAATTGATGTAAATAAAAATGGAGATTGAGAGAAAAGGCCTTTGGGCGTATTGCGCCCCGCTGGTGATTCGCGTACCGTAAGAATGGGATATCTGCGCAAGCAAAGCTTTAGGTGTATTGAGGCCCGCTGGTGTTTACCTTGGCGTATTATTCCGCTTTATTTAGCCAACAGTGGCCCCTTAAACCGCGCCTGTCAAATGTACGAAGATCGATATGAATCATTAGAGCGGTTCACCCACTCCATCACTGGATTTTAAAGTAACTTATAGAAGGCAATTTCGCAACGGTTTGTAGTCTGAATGATTATTAAAATATTACTTTTCTTATTATTATAATTCATTATTACACTAATTATTATCACCAATATCAAACGTATGAAATCTCCTCAGGTACATACAGAACTAAATTGGCGAGAGTGTAAATTGTAAAATGTCAAAGATTTAAACAGGTTCAAAGTAATAATAGCCAAATAATAATATATAATAATTTTATTATAATGTGTCGCATCTTAGATAGGGCATAGGAGAATAATAAATTTAATCTTACAGCAAATAATAGTAGATGCAGTTTTCCGTATACCTATGTAATGTAATATTCTCGATGTGACCACAAAACTATGCGCAGCGTCTCACGGGTTAGGTGTAATATGATACTTCACACAAGTATTAAGAAATAATGTAATCGATATTAGATATTGGATTAAAATAATCGCAACGTAATTTGTGATTTAATTAAACGACGTGGTTTGATTGTAATCTGCAATCGACAATGATTGCTTCGTGATATTACTATGCTTGAATAATAAAACATAGATTGTTAAACGTTTACTGTTGTTTATTGAGGTATTTGGAGAATATTGTTACTAGATGGAATAGAGTATTTTCAAGAAAGTACTTCAGTTCTGGGCTCTCTACATTCACTCTACATTTTAAATCCGCCTTCATGAAGTGTGCGTCTTTCCTTCCCTGGCCAGAGTTTTTAATTGAATGGGCAAACCGTTGAAGAGTTTAATGCCGACGTATATCGGACATCGTCTAAAAACCTCATTTCGAGGACGTGGTAGTTCTATATTGTTATTTTCCCTCATGTCATGATTAAGGTATTCACCTGAAAGCTTAACATTTTCTAGTTGGTTGTATAGAAACGTAATACATTCAAATGCATATAGGATGCCAGTGTTAAGATGTCTAAATATTTTATACAACCTCTGCATCCAGCTGCGATTGAAAAAGTATGGGATAAATATGTAAAAATTACCTATTTTGCAGTAATCTTGTGTAATATTAAAAGAAAGTCAATTAAAAAAAACACATTTCACCAAAAGTGACAAACGTTCCCTTTCTGCAGTTAGCGATTCAATTTTCGTACATTCTGGAATGTAGAAGCGATTTCAGTTATGATGAGGATACTTTTCCTCGATGACTATTTCGCGCACTATTGTGACAGGCGTCATTAAATAGATATGCTAATTTATCTTGACGCGGCGCGCTCATCGCTAGATTTTTTATTGGCTCCCAATAAATTCGTGATATATTTGTATGGATGCGCGATTGACATGAGAAGACATTTTCCGTTTTATCGATTTATGATTTAGTGCGCTCATTAAAAAGCCAAATTGCGCTATTAGTTCGAGTCGGCGCTGTTGGCAATTATTTTTGAAATATTGCTCGGCTAATGCGCGCTTATATTACGCGATATTTGGAAAGCGCCGCGTTAAATTTTAATTAGAATATTTTATCGCGATATCGAATACGGGCGGCAGGGTTTACATTGCGTCCGCTATAAGACCGCTTTCCAATTATGACAGAACTTGTCGATGGAGATTTTAATCGATCGCCTTTATTAATAAATACTAACCGGCCAATTAGAGCGTGGACTGTATTGGATAGCAGCGCTCCCCTTATGCAATCGCTATAATTCCATTCCATTAGAGTAAGATGGGGGAATGACGGTGAGCTGTGTTTCTCTATGCTACGTATTTTTTTTTTAAATGCAGTTGGGCTGAACTATCGGATACCAAATAGTTCAAACTACAAGATAGGCCAATAAACTTAATGCCCATTGGCATCTCCAATTCTCATTTATATTCAAATACATTAGGACAGCGATTATGTGTGCATATGTCTAAGCTACAGGCGAACCCGCTACCTCAGGATGTTTCAACGAACTTTATCTTTATATCACCCTGAGATGAACGCGGAGACTTTTTGGCATATACAATCTACATGCCAAGCTCCACTACTGCCTGTCCAAAGCACTGAGCAAGGACACCCAACGGGCGACCTCGCCAGTTGACTTCCAGAGTTGGACAGATTTCTCCGCTCTCCCGTCAGGGCCGGATTTAGTCCTGGGACCACCCTAGGCTGACCATTTTGCCGGCCCTTGTTTATTTGAACTAAATGTAGTAAACTATAAGTGCTTTAAAAAATCGAGCGCCAAGATTTTCTATTTACAAGCTATTATTTAACTTTACTTGTTAGTTAGTTTGTTGGTTGGTTTGTTAGTATGGGTAGTGCGTGTGGGTCAAATCTTGCAGCTGAATTTTAAACCAGTTCCCCTAACCGATTGAGCTGAAACTTGGCTGACACCTTTAGTTCTGGTGACAATATAATATAGTATAACTCAATATATCTGTGCCTGCGGCTCCGCCCGCGTTAATGAGAATGATAATTCCCCCAAACTGATTGAGCTGAAATTTTGTACACACCTTTGATTCTGGTGAAAATACAATAAAGTATACTGAATATATCTGTGCCCGCGGTTCCGCCCGCGTTATTAAGAATTTTAATTAAAAAACACAAAATAAAATATTAATTAAAAAACCTTTTTAGTAGGTAACTAACTTTTAATTGTTTTCACATTTTCGAATAACTTCTTCTGCTATTATTGTCACAAACTCGTCACAGGTTTGAAAAGGGAGATACGATGTTTTTTCCGCCACCAATATTTCCATAATGGCGAATGTGTTCAGCTAGAAAGTGATCGAATTCGACCAACAATTCTAATGTCATAATAAAATTGCCATGTGAAATCACAATTCACAAATGCAGCATGCAATGGGTAATATTATGGAACCTTTTCGACAATTTCAAAAGTCTTTACATTACATGTGGTAGTCATAAACTTTGCAGGCACATCTGTTTTCTTTTGTTATGAATTACTTTATTGACCCTCGGTCGAAATAACGGACTGCACCATCGTGGGATTTCTTAGTACCTACCTAGATCATTTTTGTGTGATTTGTCGGTCGCGCTCGGGCGTAAATTACAGTCAAAATTTACAAGTAAGATTTTTTACCATATATGTAAGTATTTATATTTCTCTAGATTAATTGCCGCCCCTTAGAACTTGCCGCTCTAGGCCCGGGCCTAATGGGCCTAGGCATAAATACGGCACTGCCTCCCGTCTGGTCACGGGTTCGAAAGCGCTTGTGTGGCTTCTATCCGTGGTATTGTACGCGGTATACAGTGACTCGGAAATATCGCGGATCCGAGACATCCTTTACTCGGCATATAGCACCCGAGATCGGGTGGCCAACGGATCGTTGCTAAGGATAGGCGACGACAGATCAACAGCTACCCCCGCGTCTTAAGGAGCATACATTCACAGACACCTCCGAGCCATGGCCGGTAAACCGACCAGTGCGTCAGTCGCCCAGTTCCTACCAAGGTATCTCATAGCGGTTTTACCAGGTTTATCTGGAAGTGTCCATATAATTTATATCATTTATTGGATTTATATAATATTATCAAAGAAATTCCGGTAACTTCTCATTTAAAAAGACCATGTACAAGCTGTGCAAGATACATACATTGCAAATTGGCAGAAATGTGTGTATTTAATTGTGTAGAGGTTCGGCATAATTTCTCGACCAGTTTGGGTTTGTAAGGTTTCAGGGGTTTGGGACGTCAAATACACTCTGCGATTTTCTTCAAAAAAATTAAACGTAAAAATTTCGCTGAAGACCTACAATTCGTACCATACATTCCTGAAACGCATCATAACGGATGAACAATCAATGGTTTATCAGTTTCACAAGCAAACCAGCCACAGGCTTAGACCTATCACAAGTTCTATTAGATAGTAAGTTATTATTTACCTCCCACATATATGACATCACGAGAAAAGAGTATAGGTTAGGGTTCACACTTAGTTCTCAGGAAACAATGCTCTATTACTTTTGTATTATACGTTCGCACCTCAAATATGCTTCTAAAATCTGGTCTACTAGCTATAATGTTTCCGTAAAGAGAATTAATTGAACATATTACAAATTTGTTCTTGTAACATTTGAATTATCGTTCCTTTTTGTCCTTCCCCGAGTACAATGAAGCAGCTACTGTTAATGGGTTTCAACCATTAGAATTGAAAGGAAATGCGAATATATGGTATTTTTCCATAAGTTATTGACAGATTGTATCGATTGCTCTGATCTATACGAAATGGTGTCTTTCCGTGTACCATCGCGATACACTCGCCAAATGGAGCTATTCCACCTTCCGCAGTTAGCGCTAATAATGCACGAAGTTGTTACATTTATAGGGTAAGTAGCACTCCACGATATTGACGTATTGAACACGTCAGGTATCGCTCTCAACAATACCTACCGTTGTTGACATATCGATGTGATTGCATTTTAATAATAATAGTATGTATTTATGAATGTTATATTTAAATAATTTGTATGCATGCATGACTATCCTATATAATAAACAGGATGAATGTTTTTGGCATATAAAACTCGGTTTTTATGTACATGGACCGAGACAAAAGTTATACCAGGAAAATTGGTTTTTTATAAGGAAGTGTCTCATGTATCATTTATTGGTATGCTCATTCATAATTACCCAGTTATTAACAAACTAAATAGTTATTCGTGTCGTGCTCTTTCTAACAAATGCCGCGAGGGTGCTTAAAAGAATATATTCTGTTTTTTAAGCTGTGCATGGATTATTAACGTTGCTAATAATTGGTAATTTCAATATTTTACATGTATCAAATCTCTCTTTGTCCAGACTCAAATTTAAAGCTGATAACGTTCTCAAACTCTACGATTGGAATAGGTTCGCTTTCTAGCGTAATGGTACAATAGGTGCATGAAAAATACACACATATGTCTTGGATTAACAGCCGCACCGCATCTCCTATAGTCGCCGCATTACAACGTGGCCACTGAGACCATAAAATACGGCGACTAACCGGCAGGCACCTGCGGTCACTCTCCGTAAGGCCATGCAAGTGCTAAATAGGACGTATGATTTATGTTTGTCGCGAGTGACCGCGTTGTAATCCGGCGACTATAGTATTTTCTTAGTGTTGCCGCCGTATGAACTAAGCGATTACAACATATTAAGCGTTTTATAGTGTAAATTCAAAAATGTGGTTTGGCATAATCTTGGCGTTCATATCTAGGTGGTTCAGTAAGTTGATTCATAGACTCACTCGCTTTTACGATAGGGTGAGAGCCATTAGGCCCGTATATATATTTTATCTGCTATTTTTGTAATTGGCTAATAAACCGGCAATAATCAAAATCCGGCTCTCATCTATAGCAAACAGCACGTTATGAACCGGTTTATATTCTAGTAATATATAATATTCACTTCAAATTTGGACTTCTCCCTTCCCACCTCCCACTATCTATATGTGTTTCTTTTTCAATATTTTAAATATTTTTTCAGGTTTAACATCTAATTAGCTTTGTTCTTGAAATTTTATATTTTTATATGTAATGTCTTGATACGCATGTGCCCTATATGTAATGTATGTATCTTAAATAATTTTAAAATAAAATAATAAAAAAACGTTAGTCGCTCAAGTCATGTCGAGTATTTTTTTTGACATCGGTAACAAACTAAATTTGGATGATTAAGTTGACTACCTCTCTCAAACAGTGAAAAACTGACATTTTGCAGTCAAATTTAAGTGATTCTCGCGTGCATTTAAACAATATTAAAAATATGACTTTTGTAGCAAATTTCTTAATTTTTAGTACTATGAAGAAAAATGTCAATATTTTTGTTTTTTTCTGAATAAAAATAAATAAAGCTTAAGTCATCACTTTTTTGTATTTTGCATCTTTCATGTAATCTATAGTTTTTCTTGAAACTGTATTGGTAAGACGTACTAAGTAAATAGTTAAAATGTGATCATATTTTTCATTTTTTCATTATAATCTTTCAAACCAAAAAAGATATTATTTGTTACGCGCGTTTTCAGAAGAATGGTAACTCCGTGCAAGCAATAATAATCTTTCGGCATATTGTGTCCCGCTGGTGATTTGCTTGCCGTATGAATGGGATCTCCGCGCCAGCACTAATAGGCTTTAGGTATATTGTGGCCCGCGGGTATCATTCCGCTTTATTTAGCCAACAGCGGCCCCTTAAGCCAATATTTTGCATTTTATTGAACAACCCCCGGTGTTTTTGTCAGAGCAGTAGATAATATCATGGATCGTTGGAGCAACCACGCTCTCTACCCTGCTCTAAATAATAATTACAAAAATACCGACCGCGATTACGCTCTGCGCACGCGCGTTATTTCAATAATAATTAACTCTGATTGCTAGATAAATTATTTATTTGTATAGCACGACTGCGTCTAAACAAAAGAATTGACTCAAGAGCGTCGATTACGTGCTCAGAATGGCAAACGCGCGAGATACAGGCTGATTGGGATCTGTCTCTGTTACGGTTAAACCATAAACGTTATCATTATTTCATATTTTTCAACTTTACGTATCACACAAGATCTTTAAATATTCCTTTATTTTCTTTTATTCATAAATACACTTTGTCTGTGAATAATAAATTATAACAAATTTCAAAACATAGATGTGCTAACAAGACGATTAGCCCCTTTTTTTAAAACTAGGTAAATTATACCCAATAAAACGTCAATGCCAATGATAGTCAGAGATGTATGGTTTGTAAGATAACCAAGATCGCATTAGCTTATGCCGATTATAAGCAACATGAATCGAACAGTTTTAATGTTAGCCCGTAAACTTTAACACTTTAAACAGTTCATTTTATAACTTCATTCCTCCGAGGGAGCGGAATTCTAGATGTTAATGGACTGAACGCAATATCTGGTTAATATAAAAGGAGGACATGTCAGAATGTTTAGAACTAGATGAAGTGAGGCGGTGGACTATATTTTAGAAGGGCTGCTGAGAACTGGACATCCAAATGAAAATAGAAAAGCCAGGAAATATCATAGGTGTACATTAAAACGTCTCCTTGTCCTGGTCTTCCTTGGCTACTCAGTCGATGGGTAGCTACTTCAAATGCTGATGCAGGTTATATATGTACTAGGGCTAATCGTAAAATAAGGTTCCCTTATTTCTAAAAAATATACACCATTGTTTATACAACTCGCGGCGATCGGGAGTTGTATCGCGGACGGTAACTAACGTAGCGACGTTAGTTAGTGGACGCTGCGCAGGCAGTATTGCTGGATTTCGTATAACACCGCTCTGAGTGTTGCCGGATTTCGCGTAACGCCTCTTCTTGCGGCTCTAGCGCCTTGGGAATTTTATTTCGCGATCAACCCTCGTGTATAGTTTTTTATAAAAACGATGGTATTTATAGTTTTCTTTGTCACAGACAGAACTGACGAGAGAGAGAGAGGGTCGCGAATGCAAATAGTGTTATGAAATGAAATGAAAAAAATATATTTACGTAAACGAAAAACCACCAAAGAAAATCAGAAGCCACGTTTTTGGTACTATTATTGTGATGATAGATTTTTTTCCTTCCTTAAATTCCTTTTTATGATGACACTGCTTAACATCCCCTATAACATATTTTCTAATATTGTATGTGGTCGTCTGCAACTTTATCTGCAACCTAAGAAACGATTGGTGCATAACAGAATAGATTTCGATCCCGAAAGTCATGCAATAACTCCAGCATGGAATGGAAATATTCATATATTCATAATCGGTTTTTCGTCTCTCATATACCAAGATTAATTGACCATAATAAAAGGCGATATTTTTGTTGTTTTCTGTTTACTCGCAATATGTTATCACTTATAATAATAGCCATTCTTGGAGCAAGAAAGCTGTTATGACGTTGTCCAAAAGACGTTAGACGTTTAATATACTTTGAAGCTTTCCTTGTAACGACCTGTTCTCTCACTGTTTTCCGGAATAACAGAATCATCGTCTCCAGTAGTATTTTTAAAATGAAGTATTGCTTTAAGGCAATATAACTGCCTCTAATCTAGAAATGATGCCTCAACAAACAGGTCATCGAAAGAGTAACGCCTTAGCTTCCTTAGCATGATCCTAATTATTGCCTTTTGGACATACGATATTCAGTATTGCGGTATTTTTTAATCGAAATTACATTATTAGGCACCTAATCGACCACCTGCCAGTTAGCCAATTAGCAAATACATTCTTTTTAGAGTTTCCAATCATTATTTTTGAACAGTTCTTTGTATATGAATTTCAAGTTTTTTTACCATTTCATCTATGAGAAAGAGACGCACAGAATATCTGCTTTCTCACGTGTGCGATTCTGAGTGTTGTGATCAACTATATATATTATGTCCTTACATATGAAGTTGCCATTCTACAAATGAAATTTAGAACTAAAAATTTTGTATAAAAAATACAGATTTATACGGCGTGTTGCGAAGAGTCACCAGTCGCAACTTCTTAACTTTGCTACTGTTTGTTGTGAATGTGCGTTGTCGTGCAGAAACAGCGGCGAAGAGCGATTGACCATGCTTAATTAATCAATCGTGAGCTTCTCCACCGTTGTTTGCAGTTTTTGAGCCAAAAAGCTGTAATGGATGAACACCGGCACAGGACCATCATAGGAGCGACTGATTACTGCTGCATTCAACCACTGCGATGAACGTTTATAGTTATGACACACAATTAATTTTTCATCGTAAGTAGGCAACAATCCGGTTTAGAATCGCTTCCTTTTGGTTTTGATTCAGTAAAGCAATGCAAGCATCGATGCCATTAATTTCAAGCTCTTTACTTGATCGATTTTACTTACATTAACTCCGTATTATTTTTTCACTTGCGTTGAAAGCTGCTTCTGGCTGCGACGGATCCGCTTCCACTACTGTCCTTATTTCATGATCATCGTCGTGATGTTAGGTCCATGCATATTATTGATATTGCGTGTCATCTCTGCTGCATTGCTGCCACGAATGAACTCATATTAGAAACTTGGCAGGCGGAAAACCAAAAGGTTTGTCAACCTTCGGCCCATATGACTGGAGTCCGCCAATATAATTTTTATTTTGTTAAGTACGTGACTTTTATTGGTGGTAATTTTATGGAAAATTGATGAAAATAAGAATACCATATAATCAAAACTTCATTTATACTTTCGCTCAGCGGCGTATTAGCGGAGCAAATGGAGACCAGTTAGTACGTGGTGATCAGGCGCTCATATCCGCAAAAGAAAGAAAATTGAACAAAGCTGACGCTAATTATGTATCAGCTATCAAACTCTCGAACCCTTATGAATTCCTAATGCGGTCACTCTTGTAAGTAAAAGAATTTTCGATCGCCATCTATCGGTTAAATTTTTAATCACTTACAAGAAAACTTGGGCATAGTTAAGCGACACTCGATGGATGGCGAAATTTTATGTTATTTTAAAAATAGGTTCCAAATACAATGAAATAGACCTCTTACAGGCGTATATTCTCCTAATACATTTTATTTGGTAATTTTGCAGAGAGGCGGCAGCCGCAAACTTTACATGAAGTAAAAAATACTGTAGGTCGTACAGGTCCTAAAATTAACTGTGCTCTGCGCATTGGCCAGAACTATCGATTGGCGAAATATTTTTTGAAATCTGACGTAGTTTATTCGAGTTATCGTGCATAGTAACAAAATCTCGTATAATTGTAAGACTTGGCCTCTCTCAGGGTGGGCCGAAGTACATAAATAATATGAATTTTCAAATTATGCATAATTGCATACACGAAATTATCTGATGAATAACGACCGAAAGAAAGACAAACGACCAAAAAAAGATTTATTGCATTGAAATAAAAGTGATGTCACATCTAACCGAGTTAGTTATCTAAACTCAAAGCAAGCAAGGTAATTACATAGGTTAAGACCTAATATTTTACTTTTTAGTCATATAGTCGACGGAAGGAAGCTTTGTCGGAGTTCAAAAAAGTATAGATGCGTGAGCGAGTTCATAATACATCGCAAGAGTCAATTTGTGTCAGTCATAAAAGTGTATTGTGAGGGTAGGTGTAGGGGCGATTTAATCAGGGGTACGCATCCTCTCGGGGTGGAAGGGGGGGGGGGTATTTCCCGGGTGTTTCCTTCATTTTTCCGGGGATTTTATTAGCGAGGCGAGTCACGGCCTCCTCCGCGCTGATTGCGTCGTGTCCGCGTTGATTAAAAACGTCCCGCGCCCGCGTCCAAGACTGCGCTCGCATGTGTGTGAAAAGAGGGGAAGGGGGGGGGGGGGGAGCTCCCCCATAAGAGGACGACGAGAATGTTAAATTGATGAAAATTACTATTTAAAAGGTATACAGTAAGAAGATCAACGTTGCGTGAAGAGCAATCGAAAAACCCATGATTGGAATTAGCTAAGACCATAAGCTTATGAGTTGATAGATACCATGTTTACATAACATTATGTCTGACTACGGTGCTGCAATAAAACATTTTTCCCCAATAACTAAATTAAGATGGGAGATATACATCTTGAAAGCAGTAACTTTAACAAAGGCCAACCGACCTAGGAATATGGTAAAATGATCCATATATAAGAGAAGTGCTCGAACAAACTGAGAATCTGACACTCAGAATGAACATATGCAAGCTTCCCGAAGGAAAGACGATTATGTAAAAGATTAAGACCTACAGGATGAATTATTCCGGTCACATTCTTCGCAGATTAAGTCACCTCATATACTTACAGGCCCATGGAAATTTTCAGTAGGCAAACAAAAAGTAGGAAGGCAGACAAAAGTAAATAAAGTTTCTCCCAATCATAACATGCGATAGTCTCACAAAACGAAAGAGCAATAGAAAGTATTGACACAAGACAAAACCAAAATATGGAAAGCAGTGCAAGGAAGAAACAAATAAATAAAAAGGATGTAACGAATACGGAAACTACCGAGAAGTAATAGACAAGAGGATCGACAATACAAGGAAACATCAAACATAAGGTAAAACAAAACGATCCAGAATATACTAAATATTATTGAAGAAAGAAGGGAGAAAGTTAGACACAAAGACTATAACTACAATAATGTACTACCTTCACAATCATAGACCCTCAACATGCTACTTTCCTTTATCGGCCTTATAAGTTGGTAGTAACTATAATTGTTTATTGATTTTCCTTTCCCTCCCTCCCCTTCTTAAAGGCAAATGCTCCTCAACCTAAAAATATGCCTCTGGTATATTTTTATTGTTTTAGAAGTACTCCTGGGTGGGGTTGCACAATTCATTCATTCCTTCCGATGCTCAGTGTAAAAACCTGGTTCCTTCGTCTTGTGGACGTCAAAGAGTTCCATTACAATTTCTTTCATTAGTATAAACACATAGACTACTGTAAGACGAAGCGCGAAGGGTTGATGCGGGCAATATAGCGGCGTCGTCCATCCAGCACGCGTCCGTCTCGCCGGAGCCGGAAATTAAGTCTTGTCTTAAGCTTAAAGTTTAATTAACCCAACAAGCACGCCACACCCCTCTTCAGTTATATGTGCGAGCGAGGGGCGAGGACTTCAGCGGTTTCAAATTGGAAATACCACCCCCCTTTCCCCTACCATCCCCACCCCTTCACCCTGGCGGGAACGATTCTTAATTAGTTTTCTTTTGTCCGCGGCGAGTGTGATAATTCAATTTCTGCCGCAGGGCTTTCGGATTTAACCCGATGACGGCGGCAGAAATACTTTATCGGATCTCTAGCCTTTTTTCCGCGCGCGAAACGGACAACTTTCAGCAGAGTTTTGTAATCAGTTTTGACGCGTTGATGCGACACTCCGTTTCCAATTTAATAAGAGTAAAAATAGCGGCAATCTCGGTTACTACAGATTTCCCCCAAAAACCACGCATTATCACGACGAGTATGTTCTACTTCACCTTTTTACATTTCTTGCGATGTTCCAAAGTTAGGCGATCCCTGAGGGCTCCCCTTCCTCTCTCTCTCTCTCTCTCTCTCTCTCTCTCTCTTTCGCCCCCTGCGCGTTATCTCTGTCCCCCTCGAGGGAAAGAGGGAAGAGTTTGATGGACAGACAATTTAAGAGAATATTTCTCACTCGCCCAAACTTTTGCGATCGCTTTTGGGCGCTGTGTGTGCGTGCGCGCATGTGTGCGCTCCGGACGAGCCGCGAATATTACATTCTCCCGTACAGTTGAAGCTGTCAAACAGATTTACCATGATACAGCGGTTGTAAACCATCTTACTTTATTTATAGTTCTTTTAAAATAACTATACTCACGTCTCATTTTGGACATTTAGTAGTTGTTTTGTTAATGGAATTTTCCCTCCCATATCATTCTGCGCACCTTATGAACTATATTGTTGTTTAGTACGTATTTATGTTATTTATTTTTTAATTAGCACTAAAATTATTTTGACAGCTGAAAGTACTGAATAGCGAAAAAAGTTTACATTATCATGGTTTGACTCTCATGTCTATACGACCTACAGGTTTACTAAGAATCACAGTAAACATGTCGCCTTAAAGAAATATCGGTGGTACATAGCACATAATCAAATATGTAATTAAAGGAGAGACAAAAAAAAACGAGGAATGAATGTAAACGAGGAA
>JAOPUG010000001.1:35086419-35103107 GCA_027564375.1 Micropterix facetella | reverse complement strand
AAAAAGTGGAATACTGTGGAAATTCATTGTCTTCTGCCACCTGTCCTAAATACATTTAAAATTACGTCGCTACTTTAATGCATTTTTTTTAAATATGTAATCTTTTTTTTAAATATAATTCTTTCGCCAAACTAATAAATACCTCACTAAACACAACTGCCATGATACTCCGGAGCTAAAACATTTTCCATCTGTGGATTTCACAAAATGGCGAATTTTGATATTAAGTAATGATGCAGTAGTTTCGTCGACCGAGTATTAATATTAGACTACGGTTAGAATAGAATATAGACCACTAGATAACATTGATGAAAATGTTTTAATTTCATATTTATCTAATATTAATTGGGCTTCTTGTCTTAAGGATGAATCTCTTGTTGATAATATCACTTGGCTCAATAGTAAACTCTGTTCAGCATTTGCACCGTAGCACCGATAACTGTTTGTAAAATTAAAGGAACTAAAAGGTTTTGTTACCTATCCTGGATTAATGAACAAATTCAGAATTCGGCCTTAAAATCGTATTCGATGAGCATTCATATCATACAAGAGCGACTAGTCATCTTGCTATCGGTCCTAAGCACACGAAGTCTATCTTCCAGGGAAGTTTCTCTACTGTTCAGCAAAGATTCAACTGAGAGCGGCTTTACTTCCACTATATTTACCTACATTTAAAAACCATTTAAGGTAGCTCTTTTAAATGATGACTAATTTATACATTCCCCATTCCATCTTCAGCCATATATTTATTTGTTTATTACGTAATTATTATTATATTAGTAATAGTTTTTTTCCATATTATCGATGATGTGACTTCTTAATATTAAGCTTTTTGTCTGAGGAGTCACCTTATTTACAGTGTGTGTAGTGAGATCATGCAGCCTTAGTTTTTTGTAAGGTAAAGTACATGATTTCGTTTTATTATTTTTTCTGTAATTTTATGTCTCTTCCGAAATTATACTTTGCAAATAAAAAAAATATATTATTATTATTATTATTATCACTCTTACGGTTTTAAAAATTATGGCTCATGCCACAATTTCTTCCCATACAACTTTCGCTCCCTTTACTCTGTTATAATAATATGTTTATTGGACTATTCTCCAATGTTTGCAAAAACAAATTCTAACTATCTTCATTTATAGTTTTTAAAAGTTCTTGAAAATACGATGACCCAAAACTTAGCTTCTTATTTGTACAATATTCCATCGGCGTAAGTTCTGAAAGGCCCTGAGTACATGGCGAGGAAAATAGCAGGGCAAAAAGTACTAATCCGGCCCGCGGAAACGGCGAGCCAGCAGGAGTTTATTTCATACGCCGGCTGAATGTGTTTTGTGTTGGCGTGTTCATTTTATACCCCATCAGCCACAAGCATTCGGTGTTGGCGTCTTTTTTTGGCCGGAGTAAAATAGAGAAATCCTTTTTGGCAGACATGTTGATAAAACACAATAATCCGACATTGCGCGTTCTCTGTAATCACGTCATGTATCTCGGGTAGGAAATCGTGGAAAAATTGTAAATGTAGTTAAGTTAACATAATGTGATGAACAAAATTGCTGCAAGGCTATAATAAAAAAGGTCACATAACCATTTATCGAATTAGTGGATCTCATCGTTGCTTTTATACAATAAAACGAAACCTTTATTATGACATTCGGGACTACCGACGTTTATTTCAGGAAAAACAAAGATACCGGCTTTCCCCATACAAATTACTTAGCCATTCTAATTAATTTTCGGATGACAAACAACAAGATATTCAGTTAGTAAATATGTTTGAACCAACTTAACTTTTACACAATGGAGAAACTATGATTTAGTTTACGCGAAGCTGTTTTTTTTATTGAAACGTGGCCATTGAATTAACTTCGCGATTTCGCTTCGACGACTGGCTGTCGACGTGCTGATCTTCTAAATTTAGTTTGTAGCTCTTGCTGCTTCAATATATTGAATTGGGTTATTTTCTCAGTATTAGATTGCCATCGTGAATATACAATCAACGCCTCAGGTGAACTAACTTTCAATCGGTAGGTAGATCTAGAAAGTACCTACAGATGAAAAAAAAAGCAAAAGAAGGACATATCGAAAAAAATACATCACGTATTAAAATGCAGCATTTTACACTCCCCATATATTATTTAAGTGGCATACATACTGCAAAAGTGATATTTCTAACGTTCTACTCGTCCATATTTTTTCTCATAGCACTGTCACTATTGACTATTTATTATGACAATATTGTTTGCAATCAGTCTCTCAATGATAAAGCCGAATTAATGAGCTTTAAATCTTACCTGATCTTGGTGCTTTACTCAATTTAATTCTATTTGCATTTCTGGAGGTACGTCTAATGCCCTCTTGACAGATATATTAAAACAAGACATTAAGGTGTATCGTCTGCTACGGGCGAACCCATCCACCCTGGAGCATTTTAATGATATTGATCGGTCTATCACTCCGAGGCGAAACGCAGAGACTTTGGACGTAGGACAAATCTACATACCAAGCTCCACCTAGACCCGTAAGAGTCCAACACCTTACCGCGAGGCACTGGGAATTTTTAAACCCAGTGGGCAACCTCGCGCCCTTACTCCCAGATTTGGATCAGATTACTCCGATCCCCCGTTTGGTCAAAGGATCGAGGTCGCTTGGGCGGTCCTCTACCTCTAAAGCGGTATTCCTAACTGGAATGTGGCGGATACGGAGCGGCCTTTACTCGGCAACTATCACCCAAGATCGGGTGGCCCACACTATCATATCTATGGATAAGCATTAGAGGTACCTGCTTACTTACCCCCGCTGTCTTAAGAATCATACACTTCTAAACTCCTTCAGAATCAGTCAGTGACAACACGGCCGGTTTTCCCGCCCCGTGCGCCAGCTGTCCAGGTCATACCCGAGTTCCCGTCCTCAGGTCCGCCGAACAGCGGGTTCACCGGGTTGGTCCCTCTTCGTGGAGGCTCCTGAATAGGAGTTGCTCCGCGAGCTGGGCCGACCAAGAACACAACGGCCATCATAGCCAAGGCTACACGAAGCCATTATGACCCAGATTATACGTACATAATTTTTATATAACAAATCCACTATTCAACTACGCCGCTGCCCGTTAGATACCAACGCCTTAATAGCAAAACACCGGGCAGCAAGCTGCCCGACGGGCTAGCCTCACTCCCTAACTACCAAATTTTGACGGATTACTCCTCCCACCAGGTTGGTTCCAGGGTCGAAATCGCGTTCGTAACTTCTACCTGACGCGATAACGTGGCATTCCAAAGAGAGCTATTATAAGACCCAACCTCCGACTGACAAAGTAGTGCTTGAACCTCTCTAGAACAACCTTGCTAGGCATGAAAGAATACATGGGATCACGTACAAAGTTTTTACACGGAGAACCAAGTGCGGTTGTCGAACTACTGCCAACGAACCCCAAACTCAATCATCAAGGAAAGGCTAGACAATAAACTTCACATATTTTAACATGTTCACGCTTTTCAAAGATTTCAAACCTCGCAAACAGTGCTCTATTAAACAATGCGCAAGACCTGGTGCAAGTCGTGCACTTGTGTTAGCAATAAATCACAACACTCTTCTCTTCATACAAAAAAATATGGGCATATAAAGTTAACATTAGTAAATATGTTTGATTGTAAGAAACGGATCTTACCGGAATCATTCTTTCCGTGACGACAAAAAATATAATTTCGCAGAAATATTAAAAATTTCACTATTTACGCAATAAGTTCCATTACTTATGATTGTCATGGCTGAAATTATTTTATTATTTACTTAAGTAGGAGATACCATAATTCAATGACTTTTAGCACTAAAAAATAAGCATTGTTTAGGAGTTTAATGGTTTTGTAATGTGCAAATTAGTACCAAAATTCATAGTGTCCCTATTAATATGGCCACCCACTGTATGTATATCTGAAGCAACAGATCGAACGTCCAAACTTTTCTATAAGATTTACACCGGCGAAACCGTTCTATAAGATTTACAACACCGGCGAAACCAGGTTAGCTAACTATTAAACAGGATTAAAATAATTAAACGCATTAGTAATATAAAGTGTAAATGTAGTTGTTAATAAGCAGCATGTTCGCATATAAAGTATTTTAATTAGATGTAAGTTAACTAAGTGTATACGAAATATTGTACGGATGAGAAGTGGACGTATCTGTAACGGAAGCGCATATATTAGAAATCGTAATAATGCATTAGTATACAATTTCAAGAAGTACGTGTAGTTAAAATAGAAATAGATATGTACTTACCTAAGCATAATTAATTGCATACAAGACAGAATGGTCGTGACAAAGCCACGCCTCCAAAAATTTCCAAATGCGCATGGATATAAATACGTAATTGTATCCAAAATAGAGCGGCCATTGTTAGGGCTCAGTGTAAATTCAGACAGCCTCCGGAGAGCACCCAGTGCACAGACTTATTAGGGACTTGGACCCAGTGTAGTGCCGAGTTTTTGGCCCGTCCGTATTATTACGTAGGACGGACCATATGGTATGATACATGTTGTGCGTTTGTGCGTTTGTTTGTCCGTTTGTTTGTCCGTATGCCCGAAGACTTCCTGTGGACCGATCTTCACCAAATGTGGTGAGGAGAAAAAGTTGTTGGAATATGTGTTAAACCATTTGGGTGCTGCTGCAGGTGTATTATGCTTTAATCGGCTTGGAAGAGGATTTGATCAATAGACAGAGCGAGCGTAGCATATATGGGTATTTTTGGAATCGTGGTGACAAGAAATTTGTTGGAATATATGCACATCGTTTCACTAACGATTGCACCCAACAATATTTACATCCTTTCGCCACCGATTGAACCGACAATATGCAAATAGTTTCGCCAACGATTGAACCCAACAATATGCACACCGTTTCGCCGCTGATTGCAACCGACAATATGCACATCGTTTCGCCAACGATTGTCCCCTAACAATATGCACAGCGGCCCTGGGTGACCCTAAGCACCACCAGATGGCAGCAAATTCGATCCGAGTCCCGCAGGTGCTGCTTCAGGTACTTCCTGGTTTACTTGGTCTAGTGGAGGATCTGACCAATATATAGATCAAGTATAGCATGTATGGGTATTTTTCGTGGTGACGAGATAAACTTATTGGAATAGGTTTTAAGGCATTTTGGATATGTCAGGGATTAACAATCACGGGACGGGCCAGTTGTCGAGGTATATCGGTACTTTTCCTGTTATTTCTTATTATTCGGTTCGGCTAGACCACGGAGTGCGTGGGTTAGATCCAGATCGGATGAACGAAAGTAAAAGCATGTAAATACAGAATCAAATAAAGAGAACCTGCATCCGAAATAGTGATGTTTTGTATTCTTTCGACGGCAGCACTTCTTGACGACCGGCATGCAAATCTACAAGGAGGAAAAGTTAAATCAATCGACCAGTAGATATACTAGCAACTTAGAGTCGATATAGAAAAGTAGATGGGTGACGGTATAGGATTGCGAGGACATTAAATCATATTTATTTTCTTTCTGTCTATCTTATTATATATTTGTGGGCACTCGCGTATGCGCCGTAAAAGAACAGCTCAGAGATGTCAATTGGTACGGATGAACTCGTCACCTCAGGGTGTTATATCGACTGTAGCCATTCTTTCTCCCAAGGGGTGAACGCAGAGACTTGAGACAAACACAATCCACAATTAAACTACGCCAACAGCCCTTAAGAGTCGGAAGCCTTACCGCGAGACACTAGGAAGTGCCACCCAGTGGGCCTCGTCGCGCCATTAAAGATTTGTACAGATTTCTCCATCCACCAGTCTGGTCACAAATTTGAGGACGCTTGCATGATCTCTACCTGATGTCAGCGGTAATTCGTAATTCGAAATTGTCGCGGATCCGAGGCGCCCCTTGCCCGTCAAACTTACTCAGGATCGGGCCGCCAACGGATCATCTAAGGATAGGTGACGCCAGGCCAACAACAACCCTCCGCTTCTTAGGAAAGTAAGTTTCCAGACTCCCCTTTTATTTCCCGGATTGCACAAGCTATTGGCTGATGCAGCCCGGAGCAGAAACCGTCCAATTCAGCCCGAGGTGTTCCCTTGAATCCGCACTGCCGATCCCAACTGTTTACGACTGCAAGTTACAGCCCCAAGCAGAGTTCACAGTGTTAAATCCCTCTTCGAGGTGGCTACGGGATAGGAGCTAAACTGTGGGTTGAGCCGACGTAAGAATACATAAACAGACCATCAATCCCAACCTACACGAAACC
Source organism: Micropterix facetella (assembly GCA_027564375.1). Lineage (NCBI taxonomy): Eukaryota > Metazoa > Arthropoda > Insecta > Lepidoptera > Micropterigidae > Micropterix > Micropterix facetella. The sequence continues at coordinate 35,096,851 of JAOPUG010000001.1, read as the reverse complement.
ATTAGGAACCGCAAAAGGACCGTGGTATGAAAGTAAGTTCTCAAAACTTGAGGAGTCACAAAGAAAGCATGACACTTTCAACATGTTCAAAGAGAAGAAAAGTAACCGGACTATGAAAAAAAAACGGCCAATAATCTTCATGACCGACAGAGCAACGTCATTGTAAATGAGCATGAGAAATTTGAATATTCGGTCCTTTACTGTGGTCGAAATATATTTTGAGGTGATTCAGCATTACTGGAGACGCTAGAAAGTCAGCGAGAAGTGTCAGATACGTCACTCATATACAAAAATTGTGCACTCGGAAGATATTTGAGGACGAGTCCATATCTAACAAGTAATATTTACATACCTGAGAGCACCAGGCCGCCTCACAAGAGACTCACTTACTTTCATATCCCAAAATGCAATACCAACTATGCTGTCAACTCTCCATTATTACTTGGTATACAGTCTTTTAACAAAAACTTAAAATATATTAATATATTTAATCACAATAATAAAACGAATTTTGTACAAGCAATATGCGGAAAACTATAAATAAATAATGACAAATATTTTATCACCTACAGATGTATATGACATCAACACACACACACAGACACACAAAAAATCCTCTACCACATACACACATATACGTACGCACACCCTCACACACATACACACACGCACACACCAGACATACACATACACACACATCACACATACACACACACCACACATACACACATACACACACCCTCAAAGATTCTAATAGCCTCACATACACACAGAAATAAGATTATTAATACAAACACACACACACACACACACATTTGACGTCAATTTACTTCTTTTTCAATTATATGTTTCTAAATTTCTTTTACCGTTACGTTTTATTGTATTTCCTTTTTAGTAATTTGCACTAAAATAATATTGTCAATCGTTAGAAATATCATTGGCTATAATTTGATTTTTATAGATAGATAGATATAAATATATTTTATATCTTACTTATTAATGCTGTATATTTCTTGAAATGAAAATAAATAACTAAAATTGAAGAGATGGGAGGAGTATATAAGAGAGATGTTTGTCGACGAAAGATATCACTTCGAAACTGAAAATGCTGAAACCGAGCCGAGCCCTCAATAACCTTAGATGAATAGAAAAAAGCTATAAAATCAACGACTATCAGAAAATCAACAGAGCCTGATGAAATTATATTTAATTATATGGCAAAAAGTCTCCTTTTCCTCTTTAATAAATATGGCCGGCAATATTTCTACTGACTGGTTGAAATAAACTTTAGTAAAGATTACGAAAAGGGTAAATGACAAAAATGCAACAAATATAGGACTATCAGTCCAATGTCTCACTGCTCGAAACTGTTCCTACGAAAAATAGCTTCCAGAATTTACAATAAAATGGAGAAACAAGTCAGTATACGTAATTTGGGTCCCGCAAATATCTAGGAACCAGAGAAGCGCTATTTAGCATGCAGGTTTTGGTCCAGAGATGTAGAGAAATATCTCTAATAATTTGACTACGAAATATGAATAATAAGCCATACAGACATAATTTTATTTCATTGACTTTGAGAAGACTTTCGATGGAGTCGAACAGGATACTGAATATAAGCTGGCTTGACAGAGTCGGGAATTAAGACGTAAAGTATTTGAGCAAGAACATAGAATTATCGAGGGCATAAAAGATCCACAAATTTGAGTACTTCGCACATGTCTGCGTCATCCCGAAATATAAAACATGTTGCATATAATAATTCAAGGCAAAATAACCGAAAGAAGAGGTTCGGGACGAAGAACATCTTGGCTCCGCAATCTAAGGAAAAGGTTACAGAAATCTACTACATCCTTATTGACAATTACGTTGTTATAGCTAATTTTGTAGCCAACGTTCGGTAGCGACATGGCACCAATAGTAGAAGAAGAAGTGTCTATCTTTCTCACTCATTTCGGCAAAATATCTAATACATATGTTCTGGCCTTTTGTTTGATATTTCTAGGTCGGTGATCGACTTGTCTTTCCTCGTCGGTTGTTTCCGTATCGTTTTCATTCATTTTATAAACGTCCTACGCTTCTTCCCGCATTTTTGCTTTGTCTTGTGTAAATTCCGCTTTCGATTGTCCAAGTATCCAATGTTATGATTAAAAGAATCTTTTGATGTGTATCAGTCTTCTTACTTTCCGTTTGCCTGCTGAATATCTCCACGCGGGTGTAGGATGTGACTGCAGTAATTTATGCTATGGTATTTTTTTGTGATCAGCTTTCATTCGAGGAACTTTGATATTTTTTTCTGTGCAGCAGGTTTCTAGCAATGTATTTCAGACTTTTCCTCAGTATGTATCTTTTGTAATTCTTTGGTTAATTGGTTAGCCTTTGTTGAAGATCCCGCTTTCAAGATGTGTCTCTGCCATCTTAATTTAGTTATTAAGGAAAACATTGTTTTATTGGTAATACTGTTATTAGAAAACGATAACAATGTTATTAATGACTTGATAAAAAAGTTAAATACTGTGTTCTTTCTTGTCGGTTTCCTTTCGCTTGATCGCTTTAGAGCTTTCATAAACAGCATCTTTCATCCAGCTTTCCCGGCATCTAGAATGCCGTCCCGGTGAATATGCTTCTTTCTAATATCACTACCCGAATGTGCTATTGACTTCAGCACATAGCACTAAATCACCATTGCCCAGCACTTTCCACTCAACTATCCTATGGATCTCCTGCACCCCGACATAGCGTCGCGCCTCAATTTCTCTGAGTTTTTGAACAATAATTGAAACAATTCGCAGTAGAAGCACCCGAAAAATTACTCAACACTTTAATGAAACGTAGAACGGCGGTTTGGTCGTTTGACAGCTCTGAATAAGGTTTGCCAACCTTTAAACAAATTACTAGGCTAGGATAAATAATTTAAATTCGCGTAAAAACTTCACAATAGTAAACAGCGGTTCGTGGGTCAGAGGATGGTCGACAGGAGAACTAGTCACTTTACTGTTTTTTATCTGCGAGTTATGTACACAAAACGCAAGTATATGATTCTCCGAGATAGTGGAAGGGGCTGTTTTCCCGCGGTTACGACTGAAACAAGCCACGGCAGTAACCGTTGCCGTCGTTGTCGCAATCACATTTACGAGATTCGTAGTTCCTTCCCCGGCTGTACGCACGCGCTTGAATGAACGTTAGATGTGTCGGATCGAATGTAGAAAACCAATTTTGAGTCGGTAGCATTGCGGTTGCAGTGGAGGGGTGAGGGAGGTGGAGAGGTTAGGCGGGGGGAGGGGTGTCACGCGGTGCACTGACAGCCCGTTGATTGAAAAATACGGAAACATATTTATGGCGGGACGGTTGCAACCGTACCCATAACCCTTGCCAGTCCGCTTTTCAATTTTGTTTACTTATTGAGTTTTATTACTTCAATAGCTCTGCCTTTCAGAGCTTTGCGCTCTTTGATTAACTTTATAGTGTGTTATATTGTTGCCGTGCAAAGAACGTACAGCAATCTAAATACTTGTGGTAAATTTGGCTATATTAGCATCCACCACCAAGTAGTTCTGATAGCAGCAAACATTTTATGTTTTATTCACTATTATTTCGATGATCGTTTAATAAGCATTACCTACGGTCCCACCAAGGCCTCGAAAATATCGACTAAAGGCTCTAATCAAGGTTCTATTTTAGGTCCACATCTATGGAATGGTGCAGTTTGGCCATTCCTACTGGCGAGCCCCCATCTTAGAATATATAAGGGAATATAGAATATATAGAATATAAGGAATGTTGTCGTCTTGCCACCCTCAAACTAGTCGAAAAGAAATTGAGACGAAGACGATCTACTGATCCAGCTCCGCTACGAGCCCGACAGAGATGAACCTCGAGCCGCAAGGCACTAGAAAGTAGTTCCAGTAGGGCCGCTCACGCCCTGCCTGCCAGTTTTGGACGAATTTTCCGCTCTCTAGTCTGATTTCAATTCAAAGTCTCTTGCGCTTAACTCTACCTACCTACTTCTGCGGAATGTCTTATTTGAAGACCTTCTACGTTTATCTTTGCCTGAGGGTTGTAGTATTAGTAGGTACCTAAGGCCAATGATGCACTATTATTGCCTATCGGTAAGCGGAAGGCGCAGATCGGTCCTGGAAAACAAGGCAGAATGTCATTTGTCAACGGAGAGTAAGAAATAAACCCCGATTCATTCTCTCCAAGCTATGATTTCGAAAGGACGATTATCCAGGGAACTTGTTTCGTCAAGATTGGAGAAACTTCGGCATCCTTCCCTAACGAGGTCAAATATTTGGGCATCGTACTCGACCTATCTCGCTTTTTCCTCAAGCATTCTCGAGCTGTTGAAAGAAGGCTAAATACTTGTTTATATCCTTGCGGCATGTGAGCAAAACCACATGGAGGAGTAAGATATATTGCTGTTAAGGAGATATATAAGACTACATTTGTCTCACATATATTCTATGGATCGCGCGTATTGACCGATAAAATTCACACCTAACTTGTGAGACAAGCTCTCCTTAACAGCGAGAGAACCCTCCTAATTGCAATGCTTGACACCTATAAAATAACAACAACCTTGTCACTAATGCTGATAGGGTAGTGGAAATCCTCCCACCCGACGTGGAAATCCTCGAACGATAGGCCAAGATTTGGCTAAGTCGTGCAAAAGAAGTACAGTATTTTGTACTTCTTCGCAACGCCCATCAAATCAAGTACAACCCATCAAACCATTTTGATATGTGTCCTCTTCTGGAAGATGAAAGGCGCCTTCCACCCCCCCCCCCCCCTTAGTGTTGGGGTTGTTCTAAAGTGAAGATTGTATCACGGCGGCCATCTCTGGTCTATTGTGATCGCCGCCTACTATATTTCCGTGCTTAGCTTCGCGTCAATTAGGAACCGCAATAAGCTTTTGGCACTGGGTGATTTTACCTCTTCAGGTTGGAGGTAGTAGTTACCCAGGTGGATGTTTCTTTTACGCATGAGTGGATCACGTTCGCACACCAGGTGCAGAGGAGTTTCATCTGCTAATTGGCAGAGCTATCTAGTGTCTCGGAGCGTGAGGTTGAACATTCAGGCCATAATGTCCAGTATGTGCTTTCACCCGTATGCGTAGGTTGTTCCTATTTGGCATTAAACCTTCGTGGGCAGTCATATGGTCATAAGCTTTGATTATCGTTTTGGAATTATTCAAGCCTGGCATGCTGTTCCAATGGTTAAAGGATTGTTCTAAACAGAAGTTTTTGAGTTTTAGGTTTGCTAGGCTTTTTGGTACGCCACAGCATAGTTCAGGACCGTATAGCGTTCCATTTGCTCCCGCCTTTGCAAGTTCGTCAGATTTTTCGTTGCCTGCTATCCCTGCATGAACGAGAACCCATCTCAGAACTATCTTGTTTTTTTCATCCATGGAGTTTAAAAGTGCCACGCAGTTTTGCACCAACATTGAGCTAATAGTGTCCAATGCTAGTACCAAAAGAGCTGCCTGGCACTAGCTTTTTTGGCACTAGCAAAAGAGGCGCCCTATGTTTGATGGAATGAGTGAGTGTATATTTCCGGTTTGGTATATGGACTTAGTGTGGCGTTGCGCGCCACGTTCCTACGTTAATTTTTGGGTGTTTTTGAAATTTTATATTTAACCCTATATTTTTTTTGTGATTTGCAATTAAACTTAATTATGAACGCAGTCTTTTAATGCCCGTTATTAACTGGTCTGAAGTCTTGATCCAAATGCAGAGTTTAAGAGCAGACCACTGTTTGTTGTTATGAAGGGGAACGTTATCTTGCATTAATATTACCATGAAAGGATGTTTGGGCGTACCTCGGAATCCGAGATAGCACGTTATTATCCTAACACCCCATCGAAATGACGCGAGGCAATGTCGGATATGCGGCCATATAAGCGTGGGTATAACGCAACAAGACATAAGAGAAGAGGGTGTGGATTTTAATAACGCGTTGTGGTAGTAGTCGTAAGTGGTGATATTGAGAGCCCATTGCAGCGGCACACACGCTATCAAGTGTCATAAAAATACAGGCATACTTTTAAATTTCTTTTTACCTGTAATAGTCTATTCGCTCGATACAGTTTGTGCGTGTTTCTCGCGCAATTAAGTTATCGCCCGGTTTCGCAATGAAGTTACGCGCATTTGTCTATGACAAATGCACGTTATAGTCACGAATTAGCTTGTGTAGAATTTTAAGTTAGTGTAGCGCGGAAAAGCATCGAGCTAAGATGTTGATTCTGATGTCATTGCAAAGAGCTCGTGGAGCACTACTAGGATCAAGAGTGTGATAATAAAAATATTTTCCGGAATATAAGTGAAAATTGATATAAGTCGAAAATTATAAAATAAATAAATATGTCGTGGATTTCTCATTTGACTCGTGAATATGCTTCAAATTATATAAAACGCCAGTCAGAGGAAGCGTCGCTTGGAAGTGAATGCAATAATCCCAAAAAGTCTAATGCCGAAAAGTCTAATGCGAACCGAACCAAAAACGAGAAAACAGCGCAAGAAGTGGCCCAACGATGGTACAGCGGCCGGTATAGCCCAATCATCTACGAATTATGTGCAGACATCATTGCTCGATGTTGTTTCAATGAAAAACCTACGGCGCGGATCGGAATCGTGCCTATTGGTTTTTTATTTTATTTTCTCTCAATCAAACCTCTACAAGCAGGAGCTTAATGGGGCCGTGCAATTCGGGTCCTAATGGCCAACTCTTGTTATTATGGTCGGCCCGACTCACAGCTCAACACCCATCCGACAACCTCCTCGAAGAGGGACTAACCCTAACCCGGTGAACCCGCTCTGCGGCGAATTTTGTGGAACACCTTGGGCGGTGCTAGATGTCTGAGCACTAGTCTGTTTGCCGGCCTTTGCTCAACAACCTTCCTGAAGAGGGGCCCTCTGCATCCCGGTGATCCCGGTAATGCGGTGACATGGGTGAAAACCTCGGACGGATGGACTTCTGATGCACTGGCCGGTTTGCCGGAAATTGGTCAACAACGAATAGCCGGGAGAGACGGGAAGCGTAATGCGACCTAAGATGCGGAGGTAGATGATGACCTGGTGTCACCTATCCTTAGAAACGATCCGTTGGCCACCCAATCTCGGGTGACAACCTGCCTAGTAATGGATGCATCGGATTCGCGATCTTTTCGATCGCTGGAATGCCGCATATAATACGTCAGGTAGAGGCCGGCAAGCGACTTCGACAAGCGACCCGTGACCAGACGGGAGGATGGAGAAATCCGTCTAAATCTGGGAGTCAGGCAGTGAAGCTGCCCGCTGAGTGACAGTTCCCAGTGCGTCGCCCTAAGGCGTTGGTCTCTGACAGGCAGTGGCAGAACTGGATAAATGGATCGTCTTCATCCACTAAGTCCTTGCGTTCGTCTCTGGGCCGACGGGTTCGCCCGCAGCATATGACACCTTCCAATACGAGCAGTCGCTTGGTTTATGCGACTGCCGCGCTCACGTTCAATTTGTCGACCGGCTCTTGTTCAGGCCTTAAGCGCTCTGTCTGCTCCCGATGATGTAAGTAAAATCACATCGGGCTCCTTCTCTACAGTGGCGTGGTGGCAAGCGGCAACTGGCATCGCTTCAGGGAATTTATATTTTGTCAATTGCGCCGTCATATCGGAATGCGAACGCCTCTCCTTAATAGGCCCTTCATATCGAATATTTTCCATCAACGGGGGGCGCGGGAATCCATTCATATAGCCAGGGCCGCAGTATGTACCTTCGTTTGATTGCTTTGTGGTAGCGAACTCGCAAAATAAATAAGTTTCTCGATTCTACACCAAATTTAGCATCGAAGAATGGCTCTAAGTGGACCTGGAGAAACCCTTCCTGGTGACGTACAACACCAGTGCGGCAAGAAATTGGCCTTATACGTTGTAGTAGCCGATTACTCGACTGGAGATTAGTTGTGGCTATTTTCGATAAATGTACTCGTATGGTAGATTTTTTTAAAACGTTTAAACTGACTATCTACTCAGCGATAAAAAAATTATAAGCCATGGCAAAATTTTCAAAATGTGGGTTTATGTACGAATCCACAGTTGATTGTTGAAAGGTGCTGAATAAGTTGTTTTGGAATCACGTTAGTCTATAATAGGAGACTGTATTGCGTGACTTTGATGCAAATCATGATAGAATGATAATTCAGTCTACCCTGGACAACGGCGGTTACATCATCGCCGGAACGTCGGGTGATATAAACTTCACACGGTAAATTCGTTTCATCTTATTATATTCATTATATCTTATTTTTGTCAAGCAACCGCGATAGTTTTGATTTCATGTTCTTATGGCTCTTTTACTTAGTGTTTCATCGTTTTATAACAATTTTATAAAAGCTTGTATAATTAGGAAATTGTCATGCCCATCGATACCGCTTGTTATGAATATCTATTTTTTGCGAACTGATATTATGTTTCACAAATCGGAAATACCCAAACTTAAAGTGACGGCGAGATATAAAGCAAGCGCGATCATACGATCTGTATCTCCACTTTATATTTAAAATATTTTTAAAAGGTATTACAATGTCATATACAGGTAATATAATTTTTGTGCTTGTTTGTCCACGACTTTTTGTGAAACTAAATCCGTAAAAATATATTTTTGGTCATGTCGTTTATGAGATATATAAAAATTACGCTATAACGCTATTTCACTTTTATTTAATTTTAATGTCGATTTCTTGATATATTTTCAGGAATGTTACATTTTTTTTATTTAAATCTTTATTTTTACATATATTTTCGCGAAGCATTGATTTTAAAACATGGTTTTATTTTTACGATTTTCGTTTGTAGTAGTTCCAATGATATGTAATATATGGCGTTGTTCTTTTTTAATGCCTTGTCCCTTTCTAACGCTGTTCCACTTTTGTTTGGCATGTTCCTAGGCATTTTCTGCTTTCTTTCTCGGCTCCTTCGTCACCTCATTTAAACCAGCGCTGATTGCTGTGCCGTTGACCTGCCGATAGTTAGGTATAGAGCCGAACGGTTTCATGCGGCTTGGGCCTGATGGCCAGTTTGTATTGTTGGTTGGCCCAACTCATGGTTCGGCTTCCGTCCGGTAGCCTACTCAAAGAGGGAACTACCTCTGCAGTGCGCCGGCGCACTCGCCTCGAAGCAATTGCCTCGAGCGGCTTCAGACAGTTTTGCACGACAGACACTGCTTAATATGTGCAACTGGCAAATAAGCGGGGGAGTCTGGAAATGTATGTCTTCTAAGAAGCGGGGTAGATATTGACCTGTTGTTATATATGTTTAGAAATAATAAGTTGTCTGACGGATCCTGGTGAGTCATGCAGGCAATGGGCGCAACGGGACCACGACTAAAAACACTCGTTATAACATCATGAGATGGTGGTTTCGGCAGCAGCAATGGACACACTAAATTGATAATTAGGGCGGAACTTATTGGTTCCATTCAGGTTGCGCCTCAACGCCAACTTATTTTGTGGCTGATCCAACTCATAGTTCAGCTCCTCGAAGAGGTAAATTTAAAGAAAGAATACCCTCGGAAGAGTGCTGGGCAAATGCACTGTGCAAAGCAATGTTGTATCTGGCGGAGTGCCGAGTCTAGTCTCGAAACTTAGTTTTATGAGACAGTGGGGTAGATACTGACGTGTTATCATCTATAATAAAAGACAGCCGTTCCCGGTGATAACTGTGGATAAAACGCGTCATGGGTTGTAATTACTCACGATAGGTAGAGTCCGCGTAAGTCACCACGAGCGATGACCATTTTAGTGAAGGAAGTAGTCCTTACAAAACTGGTAAGAAGGAAGCGAGGGAGTCCCACTGGCTTGCCAGTGTCTTTGTTATTTAAGGTAGGACTCTGTCGAGTAGTAGTAACTAGATCTGTACGTGTTAAGTCTCAAAGTGTTTGCGGTGAAAAGACGACAACAATCGTTATAACATCCTGAGTTGGCGGGTTCGTCTGCTGAATCGATAACATCAAACTGATAATTAGTGGTGTAATTGCGAGTATGTAGCTCAACTACACCCGTTATGTTTATCTTCGCCGCTTTAAAACGTCACTTCTATTTTATTAAATCGCCGCATAGTACAGCAGTCCTCTAATAGACGGCTGAGTGGGAAATGACAAGCGATCAAAAGCCGATCTTTTTGTTCGACGGGATATTGGACATTCCAACCTATCCTCGCCCTCTCCTTTCCCTTCTCCGTCCCCTCGCCCATTCCCTTTCCCCCACGAATGTATCCCTGAACCAATTTGATTGTTCCCCTCATCCCTCTTAGCTTGTCTGTCACCAAAACTGTTAGGGATCGGACAGTTATTGGATATAGGACAGAACGAGGGTAATAGTTGACTTCGGCGATATTAATTGCGACGGAAAACTACTGTCCTCTGTTAGTTACTTTATAGCTTCTACTTCGTTATATCTTATGTAC
>JAOPUG010000001.1:35068865-35079669 GCA_027564375.1 Micropterix facetella | reverse complement strand
TGAAGATTATTTTGATTTAATTACTGTTATTTAAAATTTGGGTCTTCCTTGGAACAGGCTCTGCCTAGTTAGGAGTGTCGCAGAATCATTGTATCAAATCAATCGTATGTATTTTTTCTAAATTAAATAAATAAAAAAAAATAAAAAAAGTATAGAACAATCATTAACGATTTGGAAATACTAGTGATAAATAGAAAAGTTAGAATAAATGGATGTGTTTGTAATATAGTATAGAGTAATAATAAACGTTTTGGAAATTGTCTGTAATATTAATTATATATTGGTAAATAAATAAATAAATAATTTGAGTACATGGAAAAAATATCAGTATTGACAATAGGTATGCTTGAGAGGCAGTAAGGAGATTAAAGTCCTTGAAAAGGCGTTATATTGCAAATCTTCTTAGTTTGTCTCAACGACTTTAATTTCCCTAACATCAGACTCTCTTTCTCCCGTATCTTAACTAACCAGAACGATGGCGAAATTGTAATTCCAAAGTACGTAACGAGTAAATTGGTGCGGAGACCCGGGAGAACATTTCGCCGGGACTACTACTCCCCTTCATACACAAATTTATTTTTCCAATTTAGAAGTCCACACAATACGCGTGGCGGGATCGGGCGGAAGCGCGGAGGGCGGTTGGGTTTCATTATTTTTTCGTTTTGTATTTGGGCGGTCCGAGCCCCGCGATTCCTTGCTTTTTAATTAAATATGTATGCTATGACGACGTACTCCGATTTTGTAAGATTGCCTGAAGTCTTTACCAAGAATCTCATAATAAGGATTAGATAAAGTGATAAGCAACAATAAGAACAGATGCATATACATAGACACATATAATAACAAACTCTTTATTTGCACTTAATAAAGGTATTACAAATACACGAGTTATTGCCGTGTGGCAATGTCTTGCTACTAATCTAACAATACATATTATAATAATGTTGCATGCGCTCGTTGTGGAAATATGGATACTTATTTGAAATGCCACTGTCGTATAAATAATTAGTTATATTAGCAATAAACAAATACGTTTAAATCAATACCTGTCTTTGTAAAATGCAGACTACTACTATACTTAAAACAAAGAGTGCCCGATGAGAGGAAGAAGGAGAAAAGAGAAGAATTGCTTACTTCATAGGGAGAGTACCTACTCTTTGACGTGAGTTTTAAAAATGTTTAGTTAACTTCAGTTTATTATATATATTTTTTTTAATCTGGTCTGTTGTAGAATGTACACATATTTGTATTACACATTCGCAATTTACACATATTTGTATTATGGAACTTAATTGTACAAAAGCTCGTGGAGATAGGATGGACTTGAATGGGAGAGAACACGACAGAGGAGAGCAAGTATATGAACATTTCTCCTTTGGCGTATTGACAACTTTGCTCTCCTGCTTTCAAATTTCAACGAGAGTTGGTCGATTGACTATTTTAATGGAAATGCTGTGGCTACGAAGATGAAGTCTATTTAAACCTACCGGCCTTCAACCGACAGCCGTAAGTTTGATGCGAAAATCCGCCGTCTCTTGGAGATATTTTAGACTTAGTGTGCTGCCCGGCTGGATAGGGCGAATCGATCAGTTTAAATCTCGTGCTGAAATGAGTCCTTTTGTCTTGGTTGAATGGTATGCTGCATCTCCTGGGACATAGTGTCTTATCTTAGTATGAGTTTTTTAATGAGATAAGTCATTTGTGCTTGGGAGGGCAGTATAGGTATTGCAAGTACTCGGTAATAAGCCGCTTGCTTGTTTTTTTGTGTTTGTATTTGTATTAGTTTTATCTACTTTGAAATATCTATCAAAATATCTATACTATTGAAATATCTTTAAGATTAGGTAATTATCATTTCATAAATATTTATGAATCTATATGTCATACTACGATAAGAATATATTTTCTTTAATGCCTATGTTCTTTCTTTCCTCTGTAGTCCCTTCCTTTCCATCCTAATCCCGATCTCACTATGTTTTATTTGAAATAGTTATCATTCAGTGGAAAATATTTATTTGGTGTGAAAGCATAATGATTATGTTTGTCTATGTATTTTAGTATTTTCCTGAACAAAAGAAAAAATATTTTGTCACATTACATGTGACGATAATAGTATGGTGATATATTTTGTAAAAATACTGTCTTTGAAAATAAAAATAAAACAACTTTCCTAAAAAACATTCTCAATAATCGAGAAAACTTGCGATTGAACTATTGACATCGACTTATTGTCGACACTATTTCGAAATGATTGGTATATTCCATGTCAGTTCAGTGTCGCTTTCGCGCGATGTGCAGAATCAAGGCCGCTGGCTCACAATGAGATTCGCGAACGGAAAGAAAGTATAATAATGTTTTAAGCAATTCAGTGGGTAGCCGGACTACTACCGCCAAGTGGCGGAGTTGCCACACGCGTCTGAAATTGCTTCAGTTCAGTTTTTTATTCAGTTTTTAATCGACAATTTGCTCGACGGTTTTCGAGAAACGTCTTGTGTCGAGCTACAAATCATAATACTCGTACATTACCATTATAATATTACATTATTTAGGAATAACACAATCATTATTAATATTACGTTATTCTACTTAACATTATATTATGTTTTATTATATTATTTCTCGATGTCTACATGTGCGTTTATGTTAATTTTCAGTTGGCGTTATGTTTGAAATTTTCAATCAGGCAAGCGATTAAAATATGTAAGCCCTACAGAGTTTGGTTTGCATCACATGGTGCGGGCGAACTCGCCTCCAACGCCTCCAAGGCGTTTCAACGAATATTATCGTTATATCGCCTCTAGTTAAGCACAAATACTTGCGGACAATACAATCCTTAAATCCAGCTCAACCACGGCCCATCAGAGGCCAACTCTTACGGCGAGGCATTAAGTAAAAACAATCAGCGGGCACCCTCGCTCTCTGATGAAATTTAGACAAATTTCTCCATCCACCCGTTTGGTCCCGGATTCGAAGGCGCTTGCGCGGCCTCTACCTGACGTATTATGCGCTGCATTCCGTCACTCGGAAATATCGCAGATCTGAGGCGTCCTTTAGTCGGAATGCCACCCGAGATCGGGTGGCTATCGGATCGTTTCTAAGGATAGGTGACGCCAGGTCCCCCCCTCTTAGGTTGCATTACGCTTCCAGACTTTCCCGGCTATTCGTCAGTTGAGAAACGCCGGTAAACCGACCAATACATCAACCGTCCAGGGCCGCCCGAGGTGTTCCCCCAGATCAGCCGCATGGCGGGTTCACCGGGCAAGTCCGTCTTCGGGGAGGCTGCCAGATATGTGTTAAGCCATGAGTCAGGCCGACCATGATAACAGAGTTGGCCAATAGGATCCGAACTGCACGGCCCCATTAGGCCCACATGTAAGCCCTACAACTTTGTATTTAAGACCATTGCTCGGGCGAACCTTTCACTCCGAAGCATTTCAGCGAACTTTATAGCTTTATCGTCCCGAGATGAGCGTAAGGAATTTGGACAATACGTATCCACAATCCAACGTTGCCTCAGCCCGCGAGAATCCGGCTCCTTACCACAGAGCACTGGGAATTTTCAAATCCAGCTGGATATCCTCGTGCCCTCGCTTCCAAATTTAGACGGGTTACTCCATCCGCCCGTTTGGTCTCGGGCTTGAAGTCGCTTGCGCAATCTCTACCTGTCGTGATAACGTGGCATTCCGTAACTTGAAGAAATCGCGGACCCATGGCGTCCTTTACTCGGATAGCCACCCGAGATTGAGTAGCCATCGGGTCGTTTCTAAGGGTAGACCACGACAGGTCGACACCTACCCCCGCACCTTAGGATTCACGCGACTAGGATCCCCGACTATTCGTCAGTAGAGCAATGCCGGTAAACCGACTAATACATCAACCATTTAGGGCCGCCCGAGGTGTTACCCCAGGTCCGAATGCAAATCGGATTTCACCGGATTAGTCCATCTTAGGGAAGACTGCCGGATGGGAGCTGAGCCGTCAGTCGGGCCGACCACTAGTCTGTATTGTAAGACGCACAGTACATACTAATGGTCTAGAGTCTAGAGCTTAGTTGAACGGGATATAATCGTTTGGCGGTTATTATCGCCTAACGATTATACCCCGCCAAGACCCATTAATCTTGATACTCGTGTCATGCCCATGAACTTTTTCATGGAATATTGCTGATCTAATATGACTCGACCCCTGGAATTTGTTGTCTAGTCTTCGGTCAAAAAAGATAAGGAGGAGAATATAGGTATGTCCTCAGCATGGACACATCTTCGGGCACTAGACCGAAGGTTCTAAGCGGCTTTTATAGTCCTGAATTCCAAGCTGATTGCCGGTGCGGTTGCCTTAGTTAGAAGCAGTTTTTTAGTATAACGAAAGAATTACCTTTTCTTAGCTCAAACGAAGAAAAGTATGGGAGTCTTAAGCGTAGCCTACGAGGAATCGCTTCGTGCATGCGACCCGTGTCCCAACCATCGATTTATTAAAGGAATAAGAAAATATAAATCAGCTAGAAAAGGAGTAAAAAGAGAAGAAGAACACCACCAAATAATAACACCTCCCTGCCTTTCGACTGGTGAGATCCGAGGGGCGAGTATGCTGCTGAGGCTGTCCAATCTTTATGTTTCTATTAGAAGGAGAAAAAAAGTAATTAGTATCGGATTAAGTGCATTATATTGCAGAATACGAAATGCCGCATGGTTGAATAAGGTACTTTCCATGAGATCATGAATAAGGAAGCTTCAAATCGGCTACCCGTCCCTCGGCCATCGCTTTGGAAGCGTCTTCCGCGGTTAGCGGGTGTGAAACGAAAGTGCCGATAAACGCGCTATCGAATGAAATTCTACTGTCGTTTTTAATGGGGTTGTACAAATGGCGATCATCTACATGGCATAATGGGGTTGTACAAATGCTATGGACCGATATCAATTATCGCACGTAAGGCTCGTTTTTGTAATTTGAACACATCTTGGATGTGCGCTGCAGTATGTAACTCAACGAGAGCGTAATATTAGCTGCGATCTCTAAATCAAATTCCCGATAGAGCATAACAGGCTGTCGACAGTTTGGATTTGATATGTTGCATATGTAGATTCCAGGACAGTTTGTCATATAAATGTAAGCTTCCTATGGATAGTTAAATTGTAGATGACGGTATAAGAAGAACAATAATGGCGTGAATATTTCCCCTACACCACCGAATGGGTAAGTATCAACGGCCGTCGGATTCGGAGCACTTACGCTGGCTTTAGGTGCCGGCAAATTGCATATAGCGAAACAGCTGCGTCCGAAGCGAGGGCAAATTAAGGGGGAAGCATAGGGGGAAAATGGATGGGGGTAGGTGGAATAAATTCACCCACAATATGCTGGATTGTTGTTTCAATCAACGGAGCATCGCAATGGTCATGCAGTCAACCCTATGGGGAATTAGTCTATATTACGTATTTAAGAGTACGCGCTTTGAAAACAGAACTATTTATGATGTTATTGTTAAAAGTGTTTGTTTATTTTGTAACCAGAGAAAAAAATCACCCATAATGCGCATACCATAACTACATTATTTTTTCTATACGCGCTAATAGAAATATCGGATTGTAGATTGCGCCTTGCGTGGTTTATTAATTGTTATTACAACCTCCAATCTCCTTAGAGACCATTAATTCTTTTGTTGCCATTTACGGAATTATAGTTTTTTAGGTAGTTTTGTGCGAGTGGGATTATTATAATTTGTTATTTTATGATGGAAACTGATGTAAATGTCTACAATCAATCAAACGCTGATAGGGTCAGAAATCCAGTGCACACTATGAAATATCGATTGGTGGAATAGTAAAGATTTTTGTCAATTATAGCAATTAAATTCTGGCGTAATTTGATGAATAGAGAGACCTGTATTGTCAGACTGATTTTGGAAAAATAAGAGACTCATATAAATAAGAATATTATTGTGAGAACAATTTTGGCAACCGTTTCAGAGAATGGTCTTGCTCCACTCCTGCAGAAATTGAGAAAAAACACTCTTCTAAGAATATTAGCATTTTTAATTGTTCAACATATCAAATACATATTAATATTACATGAAAAAAACCTTTAAACATTGTGTTTTATTGGCCCAAGCCTCCTCGAACAAAATATTGCTTTTTTTTCTCACCTAACAGTCTTTAGATCTAAATTTCGCTAGTGAAAAAAAGTTGCATTTTTAAAGCTGGCTGCATGCTTTAAAAGCTGACGTGTAATAAAAAAAGTATTTGAAAACTGTAATCTGTAAAATAATGGTGAAGCGTGACCAGCGGCGGGATTAGGGGGGGGGGGGGGATGTCGGAAGATCACGTCCGCCGGAAGTCTGAAGACAGTCGGCTGCGGTCGCTAAGCTAGCGAGCCACGAGTCGGCCGTAAAGTGTTCTGCACCTCCGCATATATCTCATAAAAGCTGCATTTTGTCGCACTTCCATTGCCGACCTGAATATTAACACACCGCCTGAGTGCCGTCTATGCCACCGTCCTCGTCGCCACTATTACTCCACTGTTACGGTAGTACACTTACATTATTATTTTTCGGTTGTTTCAGGATTGCCTCGCAGATGTGAAGCTTTCGCCGCTGCCACAGCTGACGGTAATACTCTTTTATGTACGATATTTAAATATCTGGAAACGCCACTGATGTATCAATATGCCGAGGATAGAGGAGCGACTGCCGCTCTAAATGGATTATCTTGAATTTTTGGAGCGAAGCTTTTTTACCGGGGCTATGCGTATCTTTTAATAATAATAATTAAAATTCATAATCCATACTGAGATATATGTGTCCTCATTAAATTGAAAATATTATAAAAGATGGGAAATGTTTCCTAGATAAGAAAGGCTAGCTTAAAAGAGAATGGAAGTGGGAATTTTTCAGTAACGCTTTGAGCGGAACCATCGTCAAAAGGAGGCAGCACTAAAAGAAGAGAGGAAAATGGAAACTTTTCGATGAGACTTTAAATAAGCGGAAGAAGTAGTGAATGCGTAGCTGTGTTTAAAAAAAACTCCGAAGCAACAGGCAAGAAACCCTAACAATACGGAATCCTAATTGCATAATGAGTATGTGTAATTATAGATCTGTGAAATGTGGAAACACAATGGAAGAAGGGTGAAGGGAGTGGGGTGGAAGAGGCAAAGCCGGAGAATTTTGCTGGAGAGAATCGGAGGCAGTTAGTCTTTCGGGAGATATGGGAGTGCGCGTTGATATTGTGTGTGGGACAAATTGGTTTTTTAAACAAAGAAATCAATTTCTTCACAAATTAGATTTTCTATCGTGAATAAAAGGGGGAGTAAAAGGCTGTGCCGCGTAATTGGATATTCACAGATGGTCTTTAGCTAAATTTAAAATACGTTTTATGAATTTGATGCTTTCGAGAAAAATTGTCTTGTAGTCTGTGAGTTTTAAATCTGGAAGTACTTGCTGTGAATAGTTGACTTTTCCGCGAACAGAAATTCAATGGAAGTAAATAACAATACATTATTTGATATTTATTTTGTCTTAAATTTTCGTCTGCCTTTCGTTTGCTACGATGGATCTCAGGGAGAACATTTGCATACTATGGTCTACTATGGACTACTGAAATGCTGGTGCGAGAAGACCCAAGAATCATATTTAAGGATATAGATAGAATCTTACAAATTAGTTCGGTAAGTGTTCATATCACCTTTTACGAACATCATGGCGTGAGGAAACTTTGTTTTCGTTGGATACCTCGTGTGCTCTACGAAATCTGCTCAACAGAAAAAGAAACCTGTATAGATTGGTGCTGAAAAATGCGGCTATATTTCGAAAATGGGGTATCAAGGCGTGTTTCTGAAATCATCACTGGCAACAAAACATGGATATATGAGTATGATCCGGAAAGCAAGAAGCGTTCTTCGGTATGGGTGTTTATGGGCCAGTGGCCAACAAAATTGCATAGACCTCGCAACATTAGCAAAAAAATGGTGGCCAGGTTTTTTTTCACGGAGTGGACATCTTGTGACATCAATGCTAGAAATGTGTAGATTAAAATAGTATACATTGCTCATACTTAGAGTGGTACACATTGCCAAAAGTTTCCAAAGCTTTGCAGGAGAGACGAGCAAAGACCTTGGGGGGATCATGCTGCACCACGACAACGCGTCTTCACACACTTCCCTCAGAACAAAGGTGTTCATTCAAGAATTTGATATTGAAAGCCAGGCTCATCCATCTGACAGACCCTGTGACTTCCTTCTATTCGTAATTATCAAGAATAAAATATAAGGAAAGTTTTTTCGAATCAGCCATTTCTGACCTGTCGTAGGAAGACTAGAATAAATGTTACCAGAGCTGGTTTAGGCGAATGAAAATTCGCATAGAGAATAATGAAGGATATTTCTAAAGAATATAATATAAATTTTAAAATATATTGTTTAATTTTCGCGTGTCTCAAAACTTATATAGTGACCTACGTACTTATACTACAACTTTGAATGAGACTCCATTTAGCAGCAGATCTCGTCCATCCAAAAGTTGGTAAGAAGCTCGTTGGGAATATTTTTGGTGTGAGGATCTCCTTCCTATAAAAAAATCTGTAAAACTTACAAGACCAACTTGAAATTAATATACAATACAAAAATAGACATAAAACCGATATACTTTCATTTAAAAATAGACATAGTACTGTAAATAAAATATAAATCTATCAAGATTATCAAGATTACCAGAAAGTTTAGACTTTATGGGACTTGCCCAACAGTATTAACATATTGTGTGTTTTTCAGATCCTATTGTATTTGTATACTAACCATGTACATTAAGAAATTGGTTAATATAATTCATTTTAGTGATAGCTATTTTACAAAAATGTAAATTATTTGCATTTACTTGTAAATCTTTAACCACATAAATCCTACGTCGGTGTACTGATTCGAATATGAAATTAAATGGTAATTATAATGATTCTATTGACAAATTGCAAACTTGTAGAAGAATTAACAATAAATAATGAGAGACTTGATGAATTCGGCAGCACGTAGGATTTCTCATATTAGAACCAAATATAATAATTTTAGCAATTAAGAAGTAAATCTGAACTTTCAGATTTATGTAATTCAGTGTTTAGATATTAGCTAGTTTTCAAAAATGGTAGTTATGTAGGATTTCCCTCGTGTGGACGTTAGCATTGCAGCGACGAGGTGATCTGAAACCGAAAGTAGCTTTTCAGGATCAAAGGGGTTAACTTTATGAATGTCTACCCTTAAGGTAGATTGTCTTCAGAGCTGAACCTCCACAATATGCACAGAAAAAAGTTAGTCTTGACAGCCCGTGCGCCTGACAGGATATTGCTTTCGTATTTTTTAGGACGATTTACTTTATTTGTATAGTTTTTTATATTTTTCTGATTTTTATTTAGTTATGTAACTAATGCCTAGACGCCTCCTCCCTCAACATCAACAATTTTTAACAAAATTTACCCCGTCCCCTTCTTCCTGTATAATGGCATGGCAATTATTCATATACACGACAATATTGATGTATTTAAAAAATATTATGGCGATCAAATTCAATCAATTTTGTAATTTCACATTGCGATTTAATATTTTTTAAGTTTTTTATTATTGTTTAGCAAATATACAGCTGATTTAATACATTAGATATAAAAGTAATAAAATTTAGGACAAAGCTAATTACATGGTTCCACTTAAAACGTGTTTTTTAGAAAAATAAACACATAGGTGGAAAGGGAGAAGTTATGATTAGTAAATACATTTAATATGAATAGGCACAAGTTATGTAATTTTATTATTATTATTATTATTGCTGGTACATAAGAAAAGAAATAGTTACAATATCACTGAGGTACAATTTTGAGCGAACTCTGCCACCCTGGAGCATTATATCACCCCGAGGCGAAACACAGAGACTTGATGGGCATAGACAGATCTACGTATCAAGCTCCACCTCAGCCCGTAAGAGACCAACTCCTACCGCGAGGTACTGGGAATTTTCAAGCCCCGTGTGGCTTTCAACTCGCGCCCTTACTCCCAGATGCGATCAGATTGCTCCGATTCCCCGTCTGGCTGCAGGTTCGAAGTCGCTTACGCGTTCCCCTACCTCAAGTAAGCGGCTGTCCATACTGGAATCATCGCGGATCTGAGGCGTCTTTTGCTCGGCTTGCCACCAGAGATTGGGTGGCCATCGAATCGTTTCTAAGGATAGGTAACTTGAGGTACCTACCTACTCCCGCTTCCTTAGTTCGCATTGCGCTTCCAAAATCCTCCTGATATTAGTTGTTGAGAAAACGACCAGCAAACCGACCAGTGCATCGAACCCTCCATTCGAAATTTTCTCCGCCAGTTATCGCATTACTGGTAACTATAGGATCACGTCATGTCACCGCATTACCGGGATACAGAGGACCCTTCACCCAGAAGGTCGTCAAGCAAAGGCCAACATGCCGACCATCCCTCAGACATCCAGGGTCGCCCGAGCGCTTCCCCCGGGTCAGCCGCTATGCACAGTCCCTCTTCGTGGAGGATGCCGGATAGGTTTTGAGACGTGAGTCGGGCCGACCATGATAACAAAGGTTGGCTATTGAGATCCGAGTTGCACGACCCCATTAGACCCCAAAATCACCGAGGCACAGAGAGAACTTTGAACAGTGGCAGCTTAAGGACGACCCAGCTCAAGTAACAAATGGTACTATGCACATCTAACTGGGCTTCTTGGGCCTATATCTAGATGCACAATTGTGGTGTAGGATATTAAGTGTTAATTATCAAATATTATGAAATTGTATTGTGAGAATGAAAATAAATACAAGTAAAA
>JAOPUG010000001.1:35011000-35023218 GCA_027564375.1 Micropterix facetella | reverse complement strand
TCCGAACAGGTTTACAATATGTATACTTGTTAAAAAAAGTTTTGTATTAGGATAAGATTTTTTTTACCCTAGTTTATTGGATTTATAGATGAATAAATAAATAAAGATAAATTTACATTAATAACACCGATAAACATTAAGTCAACTTTTCTATTGACACAGATATAGAAAATGTGTATATAATAGTATTTTTCTCGCTAAATTCAAATAATAATATGTAGTTAGATTTTCCCCATTACTTTCCGATTATTTATGAGACGCAGCTGAATTTATGTACAAATGCTAAACTTTCATAGGTAAACTTCGTCATTCTTTCTTAAACGCCAAATCCTGACATACATAAGATAAGTTGTTCGAACATTTACACATTTCCTTGGCATATTCACTCACTAACACAACACAACAGGCACAGTAAATTTGTAATCACAAATAAGATCGAAACCAGGGTGCGTGCATACTTTGTGAACGTGTAAATAATATTGATCAACTGTATGATTTGGAAAGACTGCTCTGCGCTAACATGTATGAGCCTACTTAATATACATGAATCATCATGCGCAAACACTCGTTAAAAATGATTTAATACTTAGTTAACTGTATATGCCGCTTACTGCGAATTAAAAATTGATCTGCCCATATCGAGTACTATAACAGGAATATTTGAAAAAAATATTATTACACAAAAACTGTGCGTGTTGGTAAAACTGTAGGTGGTGGAGTAAAGCTTGAACATATAAGAAACTTTAGAAATCAATTAAATTATCATATGCATAAAAATATGTTTATCAGTGTTCTCCACTGTATCGCAACTTCGGTTACTTAACTTATAGATTAATTTAACTTCGCTTGTTCCAGATAAGACATCCCCAATGATGTTGCCACCGTGACCGGAGCCATTCACCATGATTCGCGATCCGCCGGCCATGCAAAAAGCTGACAATCCCGCTGGTGAGTTTCGCTACCTATGTGCTAGTACACCGCGCGGTGCAATCGAAAGCGGGGGGTAGAAATCCGTCATACAGCGTGGAAAACAATCGTATCAAAGAGGACATTGGACAATGTCGAGAATCAAATCCGATGGGTTGAAAGCGGGGCCCCGCAGCCGTAGCGGGTAACTACCTCGCATTCCATCCAATCAATCTAATGGAAATTCAATCTGGCCGATCGGCGGCGCCACGCCGCGCTGCGCCGGACGCCCGCCCGGGGTTCGTAACCTTCGGCTCGAATGGAACTTCGACTATATTAATCGTTAAAATGTTGCGAGAAAATTTTCACGTTTTAATTTTTGACATTTTAATTGAAAGAAAACCGATTATTACCGCTTGGAACTACATGATAGTTTTTCCCGTCGTTTCGACAAAGTTACATTTGCCATATTCACGAGGACAATAAGAGTGCGACTGTCGCGGTCTTTGCGTCACGCCGGCACTCTGCTTAGATTGGTTGTTGGGGCAGGTAGTTTAGTTTATACCTCAGTGAAGCCAACTGGCGCAGATCGTAGCCATATAAATTTTAGCTCGAATTTTGAAAAACGTCTGTACACATATAATTCACTATACCGAGTACTATATTCACTATATAATATGCACTATATTCACTATATAAGAACATTTTCATTTGAGTATTCCATCTGGTGGAAAGTTTAAAACTTTTAATTTCATTGATGTTCGTTCTTCTGATTTCTATTGATTTCCTGATTTCTAATTTTTTCCCCGACGAATTATAAGAGTAAGATACAATGGGAAATAATCATCAAAGAAACTGGTGTCTTCTGTTATTGGTACTATTATTGTCTAGATAAAATTTTAATTAACACAGATTATGCAATTCAAATATAAAACATAATACACACAATAATAACAAAACATTATGCAATTCAAAATGCTTTGTATATATATACAAAGCATTTTGGAAAGGCAGAAAAAAAGTAAGCCAACAATAAGTATTTTACATATCTAGTATACTATATTTCTGTATACTATATTCCTGCATACTGTATTTCTACGTATGAAAATCGCTTTCAATTAAAATAGTCAATAAAGATAAATACAATCTGTGGTGTAAAATCTTTAAGGTATTAAACAGATACGTTAAGCAAAAATATGTAGATTGATTAACGCGAGACTTAAATTATTTTCCCGGAATGTTTAAAATTTCTTATAAAGTGGATACACTGACCCATAAAATAGGACTCTCTTATTTTTAGTCTAAACTTGGGAAATAAAAGCTCATTTTTATTTTTCGCATTTACATTGTGGCGATCGCCTACTTTTGTGAACTGGGGTTAGGTTTTTGCGAACATCCATTATATTTGCAAAAATAAATTGAGAAGCAACTGTGAGGATATTAAATTATTTAAACAGTTCTCGCAGTGTGTCCCTAGAACCTAGTCTGTATTAATGACCGTATAGCCCTCTCCTGCAGCACAAGGATCGATTCTACGTCAGAAGTCCTTCCCCATAGCAGTATAACATAAGACAATGCTATCGGAATAGCTGAAATATATCACTCTTCAATTTGGATCCTACGGACGTAAATGTAGTATTCTTAGAAAAATGGAACCAGATACGATACAAAGCCAAACAGTAATGTATGAGAACGAATGAAAATTAGCAATAAAAAATGCAAGCATGCAGATAAAGCAAAAATATAAAAATATAAGGAATACGCATACGTTTCTCCATTACGTTTGAATGCATGTTCATCTACTCCAGATGACGGCTCAGCCGCGTTACACAGTACCATCGGTCAAAAAAATCAGGATGGGAAAAGGCGGGGATTCTGGAAAAAGAAAAGATAATTATTGCTCTAAAATAATCATGATTATGTAAAATTGAAATAAACGCAATATTTGGTCATTTGACGATTTCAGCTTAATGACAAACATGCAGATAAAATATGAATGAAGGCCATCTCTTATGAATTTACAACGCGTTGTTTGGCATTATCCCCAGGTGACGGCTGGGTTTCTGGCCACACAGGGATGGAAAAGCTAACCTGTTGGCTATAAAAAGAGCTCTGTGACGAATAATAGGTCCAAAACCATTATGCGGCGTATCATATGCTACAGCAACCCAAAGGTTAAAAGAACAGACTCACTAATCTTGGTAGAATATACTACAGGACTCCTCACGGGTTACTGCAAGTTGAATAAGCATCTATATCGGATGGAAGTTGAGATTTGTCAACTGCTACGGGTGAACCCGGCCACCCCGGAGCGTTTCGACGATCTTTTTGTTATATCACCCCGAAGTGAAACACAGATACTTGAGCACTAAGATTAATATACGTGCCAAGCTCCACCTCAGTCCGTAAGAGTCCAACTCCTTACCGCGAGGCACTGGGAATTTTCAAGCACAGTGTGGCGTCCATCGCGCCGTTACTACCAGATTTGGTCAGATTTCTCCGACCTACCGTCTGTTCGCGGGTTCAACGTCGCTTGCGTGGTCTTCTACCTTAAATAAACGGCAATTTCTCACTGGAATTACCGCGGATCTGAGGCGCCCTTTACTCGGCTTGCCACCCGATATCTTTTCTAAGAACAACGTATCGTTTCTAAGGATAAATAGCTTAATATCCCTAGCGGAGATAGTTAGATAAATAGCTAATATCTCCGCTTCCTTAGGTCACGTTGCGCTTCCAAACTCCTCCGGCTATTCGTTGTTGAGCAAGGGCCGGCAACACGACTAATGCCTCAAAAACCATCCATCCAAAGTTTTCACCGAGTGCATTACCATGATACACTGGGCTCAGACCATATCACCGCATTACCGGGATACAAGGGATCCCTCTTCAGGAAGGTTTCTAAGCAAAGGCCGGCATGTCGACAAGTACTTAGATATCCAGGATGACCGAAGGCTTTCCCCAGGTTAGCCGCCATGCACAGAGGGTTCACCGGTTTCGTCCCTCTTCAAGGAGACTGCCGGATAGGTGTTGAGTCGTGCATCAGGCCGACCGCGATAGAACAAAGTTGGCCATTGAGACCCGAGCTGCACAACCCCATTAGACCCCATCGGATGGAAGTATCTGAAACCGACCTATGCAGATTCTGCTTTGAGGAAGCGGAGACATCGTTCACTCGTGTGAGCGCGGAGCAGTCAATTAGCCGACACTTAGAAAGACATGTTCTGGACCCAAGTGAGATAGAAGAATTCGTTCTCTCAAAGATGCTGAAGTTTGTAGAAAGAACAGGACTCGGGAATGAGCTACAAGCAAACTGAGGGATAAAAGATCTGCCGAAGTCGCAGTACACCTGGGCTCCATAGGCTAGACTTCAACGCATATAATCTAATCTTGGCATTATCCCTGAGGTTCTTCATTATTTTAGCAATAAAACATTGTTTAAATGTGCCCTGGTATGTTAAGCAATTGGGAGCTGGCTTCCATTACCTACACTACCCGATGCAGTGGCGGATTTACCTTAAGGCCGACTAGGCCCGGGCCAGATATTAGAGGCGGCCAATCAGCGCCTGCTGCTGTAAGCACTGAGCACAAGTTAAATGAAGCAGATAATATCGAAGCAGATTATTCGAGAAAAAAAAATCAGTATGAAGGTTTAATTGAAAACTTTGTTGCGGAAAAGTCTAATTGCCTTTTGTAATACCTTTCATTGTTGAATTAATCAATTGGCTTAAAATATTATTTTTTACTTTTAAGTATGTACCCAATAATCAGACCTGTGATTAAAACATACTTAATTTTATTATTTTAAAACCTATCCACTCACTCCTTTGGCCGCGACTTTCCTCTACACTAGATGGTGAAATGACTGCCAGTTTCAACCACTGCAAATATACCTACATCTCATCTCAATAAATAATTTAGGTATGACGAAAAGATAATCATAGCCGTAAAACTTATAAAAAATTGTTTTGCTACATGTAAGTATATATAAAAACAAAACCACTAAATTGAGAAATAAAATATTTCCGGCAGGTTGAACCGAACGCAATACCGATTTTTGTACAACTTCACATTTGAAAGCTTTAAACTTTGCAGAACGAGGCGGCTGGTACTAAACGGCCTAGGGTGGCCAAGGCTGCTAGTCCGCCTCTGGCCATATGGTTATTTAAAAAAAAGCATTGGGGGGTTATTGTTTCTTCAATATAAAATTAACCCTTTACAAGAAATTTAATGAAAACTCGCTTAAATTTAGCTTATTTTATTTCCTAAAAATATTGCGGACCTCTGGTCCGAGCTGGGACAAGGAGATAAGGGAGCGCTTTGTCTCCCTCTTCGAGTCAGGGGTGCTTTCAGTATTTTACGGTGTTTTGTTTATACTCCGTGGCGTATCATCCCCACCTCCGCTTCAATCCGTAACAAGATGTGGCAGTATACAGTCAAAATACAGCATAGCATATGTCGATAACTCTAGGATTCGGAACTGTCGAAATATTTGGAATTTGTCTTAAGCTTTCGATGAGGTTGCCGATTTAGATTTACACAATAGACAGATTTTTTTCTATGAAAGAAAATAAATATGTAGGTATGTAATTCATACTCGGAACATCAATTGCGATAACAGCACCGCTCTCACTCTGCCGTCTATCTTATCGGCTCCTTCATGTGTCCCGTCTTTATCCAACCGCGCTCTCCCAAAAGCCCCGAGGTGTCGCCTTCAATATGCAATAAAACGTTGAATAAACGAGTCTGGAATAAAGAACCTTACGTATGACGGGGCGACTGACTATCTTGCCGCAGCCTCTATCAAAACCACGCGGAAATTGAGGCTATATAAATTTAAATCTCGACATGACCCGAAAAGATGGACGCTCACATCCTCATTTCATATTAAGGAAACTATTACCCTAAATATTGGTATCACATCGCATAATAAAAAAAGTATGTTTACAAATATTTTAACTGCATATGTTATACGAATAACTAGATAAGTTCTATTGTTTCTTGTGACTAATGTTTTATTTAATAATCTTCTATATAATATTCAGAAATACACAGAGAAATATTGATAAAAACGACCCAAAATAGCTGTAATGATTTCCAGATAACAATTGTTTTAAAAAACATATTTATTTATTTTATTTCACCTTCATATATATGTTAAATATAGTTTTTATTTTTTAATTACATATGTAATTAAGATGCAAACACATGACGCTATAGAGACGGATTGTCGGGGAGGGAACATTCTCGTCCAGAGACTGGTTTTCAAAGTGCCCCAGTAAAACAACCGTTGAAGTTAATTTTCAGGCAAATTCTACTTGACTATACCGGTATTGTCTTTTATATAGCGAGCTAAAATATTGGAGAGACCTATTTTTTAAGGATTTGCCGATTTTATTCCAGATGGAGGCCGTAAAAAGTGAAACTACCCGTGTACGACGACAAATGGTGTATAGTTATGTTTGCCGTTCGATCGGCGCCTCGAAGCCGCAGATTTAGACATCTATTGAACCATTTATTTTTTCATAGAGGACTAAGTTTCAACTAAGTTCAATATAAATTCCGCTATGTGTAGCTGCCGGCGATGAGATCTATTATAGTCCGGAAAGGGGATACGTGGTGTCTTGGTGGAATGGAGAAGCAGGATCTTGCACATTTTATTTATTTATTTAATCAATATAAATAAATCAGATATACATTTATTTATAGCTAAATAGGCGTGGCAGCTGCAAACATATAATATTGATGGAGGACGCAATCTAAGGGGAAAAAAACTGTTTTTCTGTGCGCCCCCGTTTACATCGTAGCTTGGGTATTTGGCTACCAATCTATATTAAATTTATAACATAATAGATTAAGATTAGAATCGATCAATTTGAAGAAATAGAATCAAGTAAGAATGCTAATAGCACCCTCTCGAATGTACTTTATGCCTATCACTACGCCTTAAAGCAAGAAAATTCATTGACAACATTTTCATTCGTGTTTCGATTATTACAACAACAGACTTAATTCAGCATCCTTTGCAATATGACGCTCTTTCCATGTGAAAATCATTCAAATTTGAAAATCCGTCCATTTAAGTGGGTAAAGCCGTCGACGCGGAGCGGGCGCGGCGGTGAGGTCACTATCCCGCCGGCATACCGGTATCCCGGTATCCCGATGCAGAAGGCGAGCGCTGGCGGGCGGGCCAATTTCCCTCGCAAGGAAATGGTCCCGTATTGAAATGGCCGGCTAGAGCTGGCTATCTCGCGTCTGCCCCTGACATTCGATTATCGCTGTGACATTTTTATGTTAATTTAAATGCCCGCCCATTTTTATGGATCCGCTCGCCTGTGAAATCAAACCGATATGCCGATATCGATTACCCGATACGCCGATACGGCGACTCCCTTTGTGAAGATACAGAGTGTGCCAAATTTCTGATCCCTAGCTACTGATTTGATTAGATTGAGACAGAAAGCCTCAAGACCTTGTGAGAAAAGGTAGGCGCTGTAGTCATCATAATTTCTTTACACTTACATATGAATATATCTTAGTCGTTATAATTTCTTTACTCTTACGTATACATACATCTCCTATAATAATATGAAATCTAGAGAAGCCAGTAAAATTGTCATAAACTACTAAGCATGATACATATTAAATTATTTTAGATAATTTTATGAATACGATAGGGCACACCGATATGATCGGAATAAACTGTATTGCAAAGCATACTGCTACGTGAACACCGGGCTTTAATTAGCATAAAACCGTTCACAGAGAAAAACATGGTATAGTGAGGCTACAACAGTAGTTAGAAATTGACGAGTGGATAGAGAAAATGGAACTGATCTGAGCAAATTTCCGCTTTATAATTTGTCACCACTTTCGAAGACGGTTATTTAAAAAACTATGTCTCGCTGAACTCGCTTCTAATTACTGCGACGTTCATCACCTGGCACCTAGTCAAACAATAAAATATCGCTGATATTGATAAATCCGATGTTGACGTACCTTACTTTCCTTAAGCACCATGCCATTGCACAGACCGAAAATAGCTGCAGTACAAGGAAATATCATTGCTGTACTCTAAATTCGTAAGTCTTTGGTCATCAAAATTATTGTGAACTAGTTTCCCATTGGATACACCATAAGTTGACCGAAGAATAAAATGACGCTGTTGTTAATTGGTGACGGTTTACTCTGTAACGCTTCAACGGAGGAATGTCGAATGCTTACCGAGGAAAACTACCGAATACGTGTAAGTTGAACATAAAAAAAATCTTTTCCTTAAAAACATGAAAGTCTTAAAGTAAAAAATAAATGATTTGCAAGTACTTATGTAACATAATAATATTCTGTAAAATAAAAAATCATAAATTAACATTTTTTAATGTTTATGTTTAGTTTTATATGTACAAACATGCTCTTCAGTATTAAAATCGCGAGGCGTTAAATTCTTTCCTTATTGTTTTCTCAAGATTTTTCTTAAGTTTTGTTAGGTATACCTTGAGATTGACTTTTGTATAAAAACTATTATAACGATATCTATGAAATATGTTGTCTTAATACTCGTTAATAATACGTATGAAATCCTCTTCGTAGCTTTCTAAGGACAATTTTGTTATACTAGCCATAAGAAAAAGCCCCTAAATATAAGCATCTAATATGCCTATAACTCTTTCTCTTTGTTTTCGCATTAGTAAGAAGCAATAATTTTGAAGGGTATCTAAAAATGTACATCCCACTATCTAGTAAGTGTATTATGGCTACATTAAAAAAAACATTATTTCGAATGTGTCGCGGAAACGAGCAGGAAGCGCCTACCCTGCATGTTTGATAAATAAAGTTAAGGCGTACTCGAGGCCGCAATGGAATCGGTTTGTTTTTCTTAACCCTTCGATGCGGGGAAATGGGTATTTGACTCTGTAAGTATTTCGAAGAAAAGGGTGTCATTTGACTTATTTCTCTATGTTCATGTGATTTTTTGCTGTCTCAGTGGGCCAAATCCCATCTATATAAAAATGTGCATTAGTGGTTAGTGCAGGCCTTAAAATTACCGAGTCAGAAAAAGAAAGCGATCGACAAAAACAACATAATAAACGTTTCGGCGATGTTGCAACCGCCGTTGTCCAGAGTAGACTTTTGTCTAGTTAGCGTTCCAACATCGCTGAGACATCGGGTGTTACAAACTTCACGCGGTAAATTCGTTTCATCTTATTTATAATGTCAAACAATCGCGATAGTCTTCGATTTCATATAACAGAGTAAACGTCTTAATTTAACGTACGAGTTTACAAACTGGCCGAAGCGAAACATAAACCGACCGATGAAAAATAAAATTAATCCGATGTAACCGCTGTAACAACATCACTTCTGGAGTCGCGGCAGCCAAGGCGATTCTGGAACCATAAATCGCGGGAATTAGGAAAACGACGACAACAAAAGGGACTATTTTATTAGGCTGTATTATTTTTTGGTTTTATCAGCCCGGGATGAGTTCTGTGCAAGTTCAAGACCGGGAAGGTCTCGTAAAAACACACTCGCTGTTGTGACTACGACGAGTACGGCTGCGACTTCAGCGTAGCGTATTGCATATGTATGACAAAATTAAACATATTTTGGAGAGGTAAAATAACACACAAAATATATGTACCTGGCAATGCATCATTTGAACCTAACATAGAATAATAGACCTACGCGTGCAGCAGAAGGTTAAGATGTAGTGAAGTGCCAGCGTGCTCAGCAAAGCGACGCGTGCTTTGTCTAAATGCGAGTTTTCCTTATCTTTATGATGGCCGATACAGGACTTTTTGCCGCCCGCCCAAAAGCCGCACTAACGGATAATGTCCGATTCCGCGCTCCCTAACGGCCGTCAGCGCCGCGGGAACCAACCCCCGATTGCCTTTTCATTGCCGTCTTATTCGACACTTCTCCCACTATTACAATCACGCGCGCAAGGAGAGGAAAACAAGCCGTTGCGTTGCGCGATATGATGATTTCTACATAGATTTTATTACAGTCGTAAAAAGAGGAAAAAACGGCACTTTTCCATAGAATTCTAATATTGCAAATTATAAACATTTACTAATATTGACATTTTATACTTTAGTGTTGAATAAATGAAAGAATTATGTACCTACCCAAGTAAGGAATGCTCATGAGACGGTATACCGAATACACTAAGAGGCACATTTATTTCTTTAAGTTTGAGGAACACCTGTCTTTAAGGAAAAGAGGAAAATGTAAATCGATCGACAAATGTACTAGCAACTTAGAGACTTAAAAAAAAAGTTATATTTGTGTCTACTTTTCTTATTTTCTTTTGTTCATACTACGAGTACATACATTCTGAATATTTTTGTTTGATGTTTCCTTGTATCGTTGATCCATTTGTTCATTCCTCTTCACTAATTGCCGTATCCGTTTCATCCATTTTACATACTGCCTGCATTGCTTTCCGTGTTTTGGCTTTGTTTTGTGCAAATATTTCTCATTCCTCTTTCGTTTCGTTATGAATAAGAGATCCTTTCTATGTGTATCGGTTTTCCTCCTTTCCGTTGCTGAGTATCTTCATGCAGCTGAAAGTGTGTATATTTGATGACTGTCAGCGAAGTATGTGACCATAGTAATTTATTTATCCTTTCAGTCTTAATATTTTTTTGGCCGCATGTTTTTAGATTGTTCGAGCATTTCCTCAGTGTGTATTCTTCGTAATTACGAAAGATACATACTTTCGAGTCTTAAGAATTCCTTAGACTCGGTCGGTTGGCCTTTGTTAAAACTGCGGCTTTTAAGATCTAACATATTAATTTCTTTTAAGTTGCTCGCTTGACGATCTGCAGCTTTCATCCAAGTTGGAGCAGCTGTTGCCGCTGCTTCCCAAGCCTCTAGAATGCAGCTGAAGACACTTTTCTCTGACACGAATACCCGAATAGGCTGTTCACCTCAGCACACCGCATTCTAATGTTTACTGTCCAGAAATTTTCTCCCAACGATTCTATGATTAGATCTCCTGAGCCCCGACACGGCATAGCTCCTGACAGATCAATATTCCACCATAAAAGAACCTCAAATCGAAAAGTTTTTGGCGTCAATTCAGTCCGAAAGAGCTATAATTTCATAATAGAATCGCTCGAAAAGTTACTTAAAACTTTAATCCAACACGAAACGGCAGTTCGCACTTTTGACAGCTCTGAAGCAGTTTTTGCCAACCCCTGTAAATTTATACTTTAGTGTTGGGAAAATATAATTTATTTTTAATATTGAAAAATTGCAAAGTTATTTTTATTCTATCGCTATTACGAGAACTCAGACAATCTGACACACCCCTAACAGCCTCACTCTCTCCCTTCCACCCTCTCTAGCTCCCACTCGCCGCCCTTTGATTGCGGAAAGTGGTCCATTGTAATCATCCATACAAGACAATCGCATTAAGGGCAATGCGGGCGAGTCACACGTCACGGCCACACAAATACCATTCTGGATAGAGTGCTTCCAGAAATACACGAATTAAAAACAAAACAAGATTGGCCGGT
Organism: Micropterix facetella; assembly: GCA_027564375.1. Taxonomy (NCBI): domain Eukaryota; kingdom Metazoa; phylum Arthropoda; class Insecta; order Lepidoptera; family Micropterigidae; genus Micropterix; species Micropterix facetella. Next base: position 35,011,792 of record JAOPUG010000001.1, on the reverse strand, counting down.
TTAAAAATACACGGTAAATTACCAATCCAATTCAATCACATTCATTTCAGTGATTGATTGAATGCGATTGCTTAAGTGCAATTGACATTATTTTAAAACAAAACCCCAGTAATCCAATTCTTATTTCAAGCCAAAGCTTCATTTGCCACCCCCACCCCCACGCCCTCTACCGCCCCTTCCCCCTCTCCCCGCCCAAACTCCTCGTCTCATGGGCGAGACGTAAATGGATATTGGACGGCAGAGCGCTGCAACGGTACTCTCTTTTAGTATTTATATTATTATTTATGCGGTTATAAAAAACTTGAATTGTGGCCTTTATGACATGATTATATAGGAGCACACACAAGTCGCGTCTTATTTCATTGAAATAGGCCTGGAGCGTTGTAACTTTTGACACACTCTTGCAATAACATCATATAAGTTGAATGGTAACTACGATGTTTATGCAAATTTTATTCAATGTTTATTCAAACTTTAATCGAGTCTTATATATTTTAGGTTATATTCTTGTTGTTCTTTGTGTCCGTGGGGGCTGCGATTAATGGTGTATCCACCGCTTGATGGCTCCGGAGTATGTAAAGGTGCATAGGCCATCCCAGCGGCGCGATTGCGATTTTTTTCAACCATTGGATAATGCAACTGTGAACTGTCAAACCGATATATTTTTGATGGATTTAGTATGAGCATTTGAATTTTATAAGGAATTTATTTAACCCAAAGTGGCAACACCTTTTTTTGACGTTTGTAGACTGTTAATTATTCGAATGCCGGATCGTTGCTGTGCGATTTTGC
>JAOPUG010000001.1:34964276-34983898 GCA_027564375.1 Micropterix facetella | reverse complement strand
TATACAAACATACAAGAAAACAATCATATGGGCCGAAGTTTGACAAACCCTTGGGTTTTCCCCTTGCCCCAGTTTACGGTCTGCGGTAAATAATCTGACGTAGTTGGAGTAGGTGTAATCACCATTTTTGTTTTATTTTATTTTATTTGGAAATCTTCGGAATGATCAAACCACTTAAATTGCATGCCACAACATTCCAAGCAGAAGCAAGGGAATCATAATGGCAGTAGGTGAGTTTGAATTAATTCAAATACAAGGTAAACAAATTGATATATATTCGCCTATCAGTGCTACAGTCGCCAAATTCCTTTCCTCTTTAAATATCTGCGTCCTTATAGGCTTTAGTTTAATGTGAAGTAGCTTAGTTTAAAAAATAAGTTAGTAACTTTCCGCAAACAATGTTCATAAATCTTTATAGATTAGCTCTAGAATATCGCCTGTAGGCAATAACCACGTCTTTTCATATATGAATAAAGTATTTATTATTAATCATTTATTAATTTTCCTTTTTATTTATTTATTTATTTTTATTATGGTAATGACTGGATTGATAATGCATATTAACTTTTCACTAATGTTATTTATTCCAACGTCCTGAAGGCAGAGGGTTATGTTTTAACCTTTTATATTACTATAATAATGTTTACATGGATTTCGTTAATTTACACTTACAGTCTGCAAAGTGGAACTGTGCGATGGGGTCAATCTGCTGTAATAAATTGGCCGATGCAGATGATGAGATTTAGATCTGGAAAATAAGGCTACGTCCTACAGTAACAGCTCTTGCTGGTGTTCTTGGTTTGATCGATAATATTATCCACAGTTTTCGCTTTATATTCTGAGAAGCATATTATATTCTGAGAATGATCTTGGGAGCCATTTGGGGTTTTTGAAATTCAAGGTGGGCGCATTTCCAGCTGTGCCCACTGCCTATAGGCACACTTATATCTATATCTGCTTGCCAGCTTTAAGGTAACTTCTTATCAAGCAATCTTATATACACATCTAAAAGAAACGCAAACGAAATGCTAGTCTGAAATACAGATGAGTGAATCTTCAAACAAGCCAAGAAAGCTCTTGTGAATACGTCTAACAAGCTGCCGTTCTCGGCTTTGCGCGAGAAGACCTTTAAATTTATTGTTTAGGATGAGATTACAATACGTGGGCCATACTGAAATTTTCCGAAACTAGCCATTTGCGTTGAAGATATTAAAAAGTTATTCCTTTTTTTTTAATTTAACTATTTGTGTGGGTATAGAATAGATTACAATGTTTACGTCTGTTTTGTTTTTTATTTGTAGCACCATATTGAATTTATTTTATATATTTTATATTATATAGCACCATATTTTATTTGTAGCGCCATATTATTTGAAAATTGCGTGTTTACCTAATGATGGATTTAGATCGAAAATCTTTTTGATGTACGTTTTTTTACGATTTTCGCTGTGGTTTAAGTCAACAAGAAAGATGTCAAAGACTTCAATTAGCATTTGGCCATGAAGTCCCATAATGTAACTCTGTGTACTTCTAATATAATTAATTCAATTGTGGACGTATTCACCTTTACGATAATTCACGCGAAGGCCGGCCGGCGACAGCGGTAACAGAAATTAACATTGATGCTGTACGACAACTCATTCAATCGGATAAAAAACATACATGTCAGCAAATTCAAACCACATAAAGCATTGGCATGAGCCAAGTGCAAGCTATTTTGCATGTACATCTGAAAGTTCTGAAGCTTTGTTCGCGACGGATACCGCATGAGTTAATGAAGTTCGAAAACGGCAGCGTATAGACTGTTGTGATAAAATGATAAAAAATACGACGCAGAGAAATCATTAGCAGTATATGATATCGCAACAGGAGACGAAAGCTGGGTGTACTGCTACTAACCTGAAAAAGTAAAAGCACTGGAAAAAGTAAAACCTACTAACCTTTACTTTTGAGGATTTGCAGATGAAAGTCAAGAAAAGTAAAAGCACTGGTAAAACGATAGTTGCTTCTATCAATACGGGACAATTATATGACAATTTCACTTGAAAACTAAATAACAGTCACTGTACATTGGTAAGTTAACATTTGCTTGCCCAGTGTTTTATAAAAAGTTTGCGAAAAGCGTGCTCGCAGCAGAGTAGTCCTCCATCGCGACAATGCACCCGCCCACTCCATTAAGATGATACGGCGTTTCTGAAGTCCACGAACATGGAACTGATAACTCACCCCCCCCCCCCACCATACAGTCCGGATCTTGCACCCTGCGTTTACTTTAAAGGCTAAACTTCAAAGTAAACGGTTCACGACCCCCGAAGCGGCGGTGATAGCATTTCGAAAGGTCTTTGAGGAGACCTCAAATGAAGCCTGGCAAACTGCTTTATCCAAAGGTTTCTAAGAATGAAAAAGTATATAAATTGTCAGGGAGGATACTTTGAAAAACAGTAAATACAATATACATATTATAAGTGTTTTATTTTATCAGAATCCAGATACTTTCAGTATGGCCTAAGTATCGAAAATTTTACATACTCTAATCGAGGAATACCAACAAATTTCTTGGGTAACTTATTTAGGGAGGTATATTTATCTTTACATTGGCTATATCTGATCATTTCACCGATTTTCTAGTGGTTGTTTTATACCATTTATCTGTTTTCTAAATTGACTGTTTTACCTCCTAATGCTAATATGAAAAATTACGTATTGACGTGACACATTCACATTCATAATACAACATTTTATGTAGGCTCGTATACGCCAGTCATTTCACAATGCCCCATAGGCTTTCACCGCCAATAACTCCTCAACGAATGATAATAACCACAGGTAAAAGACACGTTTTGTCTACATTTGATATCTGAGCGTACTAAAAAAATGTATTAAGCATTTTCCCTTCCTACTTCCACCAACCAATCTATTAGAGATTGTTTAAACTTGATCTTGTTCTCGATATTTTTTATTGCTTCAGGAAGATTTTTTAACATTCTAGGGCCAATACACGTGAAATGGCGCCTGGCTAAATGCTGTGTACGTTCTTAGAACCAACATACCACCAGTTGTTGTTGCTCTTGCCTTTCCAACTCATTGTTTATTATTAAGGGTCATTTTAGCTTTTGCATATATTAGTGCTAGCCGAGCATAAAGCTGTCTTAAAGAAGGATATAGCGTAAAGCTGTCATAAAGAAGGATATCGATACGGTTTACGCGCGATTATTTTTAAATACATGGTGGAGAGTGGATGTTAATTACATTACATTACATTAATATCTGCTGAAATAATAATTTGGTATACTTCACTGTTTATATATAAATTATATATATAAACTAGAAAATATATAATTTAGAAAAGTCGAAATAGGTTGCCAATATATAATTTTGAAAAATCGGTGCTTCTTATTTGCCCAAGCTTATAGTGGGGATAAGTGTAGGAGAGGGGGGGGGGGGTCGGTCCTTTCAATTTGCCGCTATCGCGAACGCAATTTAACGGTGCATTAAGGCCGTATTCGCGTGTGGCGAACGAAAAGGCCCTCTCGTTCCACCTGATTCCAATTGACACGTCGCTTGATAAACCACCACCTCCCTTCTCCTGCCCCTCATTTCTTATCCCTCTCGGGTATAAGTATGTAAGCCGACAATTTAAGTCCGGACGGCCATTCGTTATGTTATTTTACAATTTAATCCGTTCAGACATCCGCCATGTTGACAAGAGAAACTGTAGATGCGTCCATTCGTTCACGTACCTACTATCCCTTTAGAAAATGGATGTTTTTTTTTTAATTTGGAATCTTTTGGATGAAATGTCGCCAATTACACCAAACATTTATCTTTCAAAGAAAAAAGAAAAAAAATATTCAAGCATTTTTTTTAATGAATACATTGTGCAGAGATTAAATTATTGACAAAAATGTGGACAACACTAACCGAAATTAACAACCTCTTACATGCTGTTTATTGGGCCGATGCTCTATCGTTTCTTACTTTGACATTTTGGGTACGCCAATTGAAGTTTGGCAGAGTCTCACCAGATGACCGCTCTCGTAGTGGATGCCCGGTCGAGGCGACTGGATATGACATCGTTGAAAAAGTTAAAAAGGACATCTTGGAGAACAATCGGTTAACTAATAATCAGTTGGCCGAAGTCTCTACTAAAAGCGTATTGCAAATCTTGCGTGAAAAATTATTAATGAGTAAGGTCAGTTACGATCGAAAACACACATACGTAGGTCACTTAATAAATTTGGTGTTTATATGTATAAATTTAAAAAATTAATGCATCTATATCTTATATTTCTTAATAGTAAATTTATCTAGATATTGAACATGAAAGGCCATTTACAAAAACTAAAAAAACAACAATTTTTTCTGTCATTTATTCGGTCTTTCCGTCTACTACGATGAAGCTCAAGCGAGAATATTTGCATGTTATGATATGCTATGACTATAAATTTGGTTTATCTAAAGCGTTAAGCTTTGAACGTTTAAAATCAGCTTCAGGCGAATCTCCACCTTTTCGGGCAATGATTTTTAGATAGTTTAACGAATTTAAAAGAGACAGAACTAGCCTCGAAAATAACGACAGCAGTGGGCGACCGCCAACGGTAGTCACTGCAGAAAATGTGTAGACTACTGAAATGTTAAGGACATATAAACATATCTTAGACATTAATTCCGTTAATGTTCATACCGTCTTACACGAACACCTTGGTGCGAGAAAACGTTGTTGTCGTTGGATATCTCGTGTGCTCTCCGAAAGGAAAATGAAGCCTATGTGGATTGGTGCTGAGAAATGCGACGTTTGGAAAATGGGGTATCAAGACGTGTTCTGTAATAATTACTGGTGACGAAAAAGGGATATATCAGTACGATCCGGAAAGCAATAAGCGTTCGTTGGTATAGGTGATTTCAGATGGCCGGTTGCTAATAAAATTGCAAAGATCTCGGAACATTCTCTCTCTCTCACATACACTCTCTTTTTTTCATGGAGTGGACATCTTGTGACATCAAAGTTAGAAAATTGTAAATCAGTTAACTTTAAATGGTACACAACAATTGCATAGCCAACAGTTATCAAAGCTGCGCAGGAGAGACGACCAAAGACTGAGCTTAGGGGAATCATGCTGCACCACGACAACGCGGGGCGCGTCTTCCCACACTTCCCTCAGAACAAAGCCGTGTATTCAAGAATCTGGTATTTAAACCCTGACTCATCCTTATTAGAGCCCCGACTTGGTTCCATGTGACCTCTTTATTCCGAATTGTCAAGGATAAAATAAAAGGAAGTTTTTTCACGTGCCGATGAAATGGTGGCTGCCTACGAATCAGTCATTTCTGATCTATCGGAGGAAGACTGGAGTAAGTGTTTTCAGAGCTGATTTAGGCAAATAGAACTTTGCTTAGAGAATAATGGAGAATATTTTGAAAAAATATAATATAAATTATAAAAATATGTTGTTGTCTTTTCTAAACACATATAGTGACATACGTACCAGTACGACTCCGGGACCAAAAAAAAGCATGCAGTGGCAACGACGGGGAAATCGATGCTCATTGATGCTGCCCAAGCCAGCGTACAAAAAAGATACGTGAAAGTTTATAACTATACTTCACTTCATAAGCGTTCGAGTAATATGCTTATGATTATTATTTGTATATTTTTTTGTGTGTTAGTTCTGACTGCAGCGATATTCGAAAAAAACAATAACCTTCTTTTGCCTTACAGTATAGCAGCTATTATCTCTCATGCATAAGGTCCTTTATAATTCCTCTTCATCTACGTATCATAAGCAACTCTTTATTCTTTTATCGAGTAATGGTATTTCACCCAGATCCAGTGAAGGTTATACGTTCTTTAACCCATTATATCAATAGTCTTCATATTCGTATTATGGAAATAGATACCTTCTCAGATAAGAAGTGCTCCATCGTTATTCACCTTCAAGGAATCTTTAGAGAAACATTATCTCTCTCAGCAAAATTATATCTTTCTCATTCCTTATCCATCCTAAGCCGAGAAAAAAAATTCCAACAGTCACGATGGCGAAACGGAAAATGTTAGACTATTTGTACTGCCGACTTAAGTCTGTATACTATGCCTGGTCAGAAAGTCAAGTATACTCAATTTTCGATTAAACATAAGAGCATCATACCATTGTACTGGATCTTAACGCGTTCTCACGTCGAAATGCTATTATTAATGGCGTCACTGCAAGATGAAACGTATGAGTAGTTTGAAAGTGGTCTAGAAAAATGGCGTATTATGCGTCTTTCCAATACGCTAAAATGCAACTATTAGGTATTTGCGCTACAAGACAGCTTACTCATAACAACAAAAAGTTTTCAACTTCTATGTATGAGTGTAGTTTTGTCGCGCATTAATAGATGGCACGGTTAACTATTTAAAGCGTAATGTCGATCGATCGGTTGCTAAAATTATAGTCTTTTTAGTATTGTCGTTGAAAGTATTCCAAGATGGTCATCTTAGTTGGCTGGTTGGTTCAGTGAAAACGAACGCCACTGGAAGACTAGTAATAGTGATACATATTGCAGTACTGGTAATATATACATGCATAAATCGTAGCGTGAACAGCAATCTGACGAAATTGCCTGACAATATTGAGTTATCGCAATGGTGCTACACACTGATTTGATGGATTTTAAGTTGATATGACATTGCGGTATAAATGGGATTGTGGCGTTAATAGAACGCATCTCGCTGCACCACATTGGCGTTATAATAAGACTATCTAATGTCAGTCAATTTAGTTCAGAGATGCAGCGTATTGAATACTGCCAGAGATGTAAAGTCGACAACGACATTTTACATACCAGAAATGGTCATATTCCATTATGTCCCATACATTATCGAGTATGGTGACACGTCTGGCCTCAACCATGTCCTTGTTTGGTCTATATTTTGGTCAGCAAGATCGTTATATAAGGAACTCACATCTTTGTTTTTCTCACAGTGTATAAGACTGCCAATTGTGTGTAATTGAATATAATGCGTTAATAGGTCACGCTGAAAGTTTCCGAAACTGGCCACTTATATAAACAATTTTCAAAAAATAGATACAATATTCGAAAATGGAACTATTTGGCTATATAATAAAGTTAGTTTCATCTACAATTTGGGTATTCATTGTGGAGTAATTTAAAAAATGCGTGTTTGCATTACAATGGAATTAAATCGTAAGCATCGGCGCTGTATGATTTGCTAATATCTTAAGTGTAATTTGATAACTTAACACAGACTCGCTATGCTTCAAATTGCTTTTTACTATAAAGTATTTAGTAAGACGACAATTTATATGTGGTTTGCAGAATTCAAACGCGGCTGTGTCAAACGAGTTTCGCGAAGGTCGCCCCTCCACTGCCGTCAGCAACAAAAAACATTGATGCTCTGTACCGTGTGATCGAAACAGACAGGCGTGTGACCTACCACAATAATATTCGGGCATCCTTAGGCATAGGCATTAGTCAGGTACAATCCAAATATTTGGCTGTGATAATGTTGTGCTCGTCGTGGATCACACAAAATTCGACTGAGGCTAAAAAAATTGGGTCTCATTGCATGGTTTGATGCCATGCAACAAAGGGGTGTTAAATTTAGTGTGGAACATAGAAACATGGATTTATAGCTACGACCCCAAACAAAGAAACGATTGACCAGGTACTTCAAAATAAGCCAAACCCAACCAGAGGGCGCGTGGTTACTGTGGTAGAATCATCGCACTCCGAATGCTGATTGGTACATGATCATTTGCTTTCCGGAAGTTATCGACGAAATCTGTAAAAGTAACCATATAAGCTGCATCATCTTGCACGATGCCGATGCCAGCTCTTACACGGCCAGAGCCACCTTCCATACAGTTCAACTTGGCACCTTGTGACCTTGTTCCAAAAATTAAATACCTGTTACGCGGTCAACGATATTCATCTCAAGAAGAGACTAATATGAAAAACATGTTTCCTTGTTCACCACGGAGGAGTGGAATAATTGTTATGAAAATTAGTTTATACTTATGAAAATGTGTACGTATAAAAACGTTTATGGAGAATATTTTGAGAATAAATAAATTGATTTTTGGACATTTATTGTAATCTTATCTTATTCATACCGGAAAGCTTCTGTGTGACCCTCATATATTGATTTTATTTATTTAAACTTTATCCTGTTTATATTTTCATAGAACATGGATCGCGTTAGATTTTTTATTATTTTTTATGCACAAAAGAAAAGTTGCAAAAGGGCATTACTTCGTCAGGATTACATCACCCCACTACGTTTTAGTGCTGTGATATTTGCGGAGCCTGTGCGCCTTGTCTGTTTTCCTTTTCCGTTTCATAAGAACCAATACTTTTATACGCAGTATATAATATAACATAATATAATATAATTAGAAGTACATAATATAACCATAATATATACATAATATAACCTAAAATGGTAAATAGAATACGATTTTTTTTATTTTACTGTTTATATCCACTATAATATTTTAAATAGTACATAAAACAAACGTACATTAAAATTTAATATAGTCAATTTAATCAAATACTTAGCACCTACGTTATATTACATATGGCTTCATACTTTACATATTTATTTTTTTACAGAGAGCACATCTTCCTTTCTTTTCACGTAATGATCCGCCTGCGCCGATCCGGGTCGTAGCTTGCCACTCGCGTAGTGCGGGCTTAATTAGTGCTTCACCCGCATAAAATGCCCATATAATTGGAGCGGTTGTAACCTTTTCTTTCCTCGCTGTGAGGTGATGAAGTCAAGGGATTTGATACTCAACGAGAATCGAGAACTCGAGTAGTTCGCTGACCGGCGACACGGAGTGCGACAACACGTGTCACCGTCGATTATCTATAGAACGAAATATGCTACTAGTGAAACATACTGGGATATGCTCGACTATTTCAATTTGGATCCTCTACACACGTGACGGATCGCCGCAGATAGAGCCCTCTTGGTTACTATAGTGAATGGTTAACTGGACTTCCCGCAGTTACACTAGTGCGATGGTTGCTAGCACTCTACACGAGGTAACCCCGTGTGTTTCATATGCCCCAGTTGTAATATAACCCATGGCAAAAAATCTACATACTATCAACCGCATTATGGATGCCTGCAACTACAAATTCAGTGACATTGAAATCTTTAATGTGAGTAAATGCTAATTCATGAGGGAATATTTTGAACTCTATGTCTCGCAACGAATACTGGCACATGATCACGTGCACACACACACACCCACACTCGAATTGGCAAAACCACATTACGTCCAACTGTTAGTATTTATATGTGTATCGTTTATATTTATATAAGTTTGTATTTAAAAGCATATTTATATGTGATTGTTTGAGATTTTTTTGAACGTTTTTTCCCCTCACATCGTAGGTATAGGATGACCCAAAATAACGTTGACATATATTTTTGCGATTGGTTACTATCATTAAATTAGAATGTAGCTAAACGTAATATAAATAATAAACTTGGCAGGGGCAAAACCCAAGGGTTTGTTAAACTTCGGCCCGTGTGATTATTTTCTTTTATGTATGACTTATAACCTCGACATTTTATGCGTCTCATCATGGCCAACAATTGTTCGTTTTACTACTTTCACTGTTTATTAACTTTTTGACGCCATCTAGCGGCCGAGTCGAATACTAATTCATGACATACCACCGCACATAGGCCAGGTGGTTCCTTTCATAGGCCGATAGAAAGTACTGACGGTCGTCATTTATTTAATTAAATAAAATATTATTAAAATAATTAGGTCGTTCAGACCCCGAAATCAACTGGGCTCTGTGTCAAATAACTATCGATTGGCGAAAGAAATGTCTAAAACGGACATAGTTTACTCGAGATATCATGAATAGTAACATCCATACAACCAGACAGACTGACATACATTTCTTTTTGGTTCAAATGGACTCTACGACATGTGAAACGTCGAGAAAAGTATTTTTCGAAGTTTTAATTTCATGTCCTAGAGTCCATCTAAATCACAAAAATTTGGCTGTCTGTCTGCATGTCGAGAAAAGCCTTTTTGTAAGTTTTAATGTCATTACATTGTTCGCACGATTATAAGACTTCAGCCTCCGCATAGTGGGTCAAAGTAAAATGGAACTCTTTCTGAGCAAGAAAATCGATTAGTCCTCAAAATGTCATTCCTTGGTAATAATGCATAGCGACCAACATTTAACAAAATGTGAAACAATATTTCGTGCTTCATCCACGGTTATTTTGTCCCATTTCCGGGTAAGTGCTACTGTTTAAGAGATTGTTCAATCGAAATAAAAAATATTGTCTATGTTCGATAATTTTCCAATTTTCAGCAACTGAGAGTCGTTTATGATAACAGATATTTAAAATCTCTGGCAAATTTTCTTCTCTCGGTCGGGAGATTGCGATTCAACCTTCTTTTGATGTTGTGTCGATTCATAGACGTCCTAACAGTCCTTTGAAATTGACTTCTGACGCCGTGAATGTGAACTATCTCTCATCGTCTTTTTCAGCTTCGTATAAAGCTATATTTTCCTCGTTGCTAAGACATGGCGGAAAAATTATGTCAACCGCACGCCAAGACTATGACAAATACTAAAGACCCACACACATCAACGCAACGCGTTTCATTTTTGAATTGTTAACTTTTTAATTTTGTCGACGTTTTTTGGACCACGTTATAATAATTCGAATTTACTTAATCGGTGTTAACTTTAATTGCCTATATATTAGTCAAACGATTAACATAAATCTAAAAACTACATTGGGATGAGCACAACGGGTTTTTATATCAAGCAAGGTACATCAGACAGATATTATCTACGTCTCTGGGTCCTAAATAGGACCCAGGGACGCTCAAGATTACGCTTACATATGCGGTATAATAGCATGGGGTCGTTGCTCTAAAACCATTCTGTAATCACTTTATGTTACACAAAAGTGCGTTATTTGTTGTTTTAAGCGTTAGATTATTATATTAAAAAATGTTTTAATTCATCTACGTACGAAAGCCATACTATCAAAGTCAAAACATACATTAGCAAATAGGAGAGCAGCTGGAGATTTTATGAATCTTATGAGAATAACTTTTGGACAACGCAATTTCTCGTTCATTGGGCCAAAAATTGATAACATCCTCCGTAATTGTACTGATACATATAAAAGGCACACAGTCAGCAAGTTTTCAAAAAAGAGTTAAAGAAGTAGCTGTTTGGTGCTGGCAATATTCTTAGATACAGATCACAATTTTTAAATATTAAATTGACAAGATCAACAATAAGATTATATTTTTTAAAATTCTTTATGTCTTAATATTAATACTTATGAATGCGCTTCTAATTCAATTATATTCTTCATTGTAATTATATTTTAACTGATTATTTGATTATTATGATGGCTACGATTATTCCGCATACATTATCGAGCATGTTGACAGTAGTTTACATGCCTGGTCGGTTACCATGTCCTAGTTTAGCCATTAATATAGTCAGAAAGAACGTTATTTGAGGACCTCAGGTCTTTATTTTATTCTGAGTGCACGTAAGCAGTAGTAATGTGAGGTGTATGTGCTGTAGATTCGGCCCAATCCCGACTCACGGTTCTGCGGTGTTATTTGTTTGTTATTCAAAATTCATATTTATTTGTCGGCAGGCGCAGGCGATGGGACTAAATACGGATTATCAGCCAAACTGTCGTCAGTGGTATCAGCTGGATCTGGAATCGGTTCTGGAGGGAACAGTGGACCTCTCGGACCTAGGGAATGCGCTTCTTGCGGGAAGGTCAGTAAACAAATCCACTAGAGGTTGTTATATAGGTATCGGGGGGGGGGGGGGGTTCTTGAAACCACTGTAAAATATTAGCGTGTAAATACTTCATTTAATTTTTATCGCTTGGTATTGCCTATTCTTTAAAGTATGCCATAATAAATGTAGCATGCCAAATTATCAGACTGCACAGTATGGCAAATTTTCTGTCAATTATACCAACTTCGAAACGTAATAGCAATTTAGAAAAAATGAGATTCCTGCTATTTTTCAAATAAATCTATACATCATCGTTACTATCGTTATTTGGCATAAATAAAATATAGCAGGACTCTAGTAGAAATTTACATGAAAGTGTTTTTACACTCAGCACATTGATATGCTACCAATTTATTTAAATGTTTATTTCAAAACAATGAATGAATTCACAAGAAAGATATTTAAAACTACGTAATTATGATATTTAAATTATATTATCAATTACCCGATTGCGAAGTCTAAATAAATATGTAACTACTTATACAGTATGTTTGGGACGGTCGGGCATCTTTTTCCAAGGGTGATTCTGTACATCAAACTGAACAATATGTAATTTCTTTTTTAGGGCCTTCATGGTACTCTACGGAAATCAGTTAAAAATCACTATAACTTTTTTGTTTTGGGCCTTTGTTAATGAGAAACAATGTATTGAATGTAAGTTGACCTAAAAATGATTTTTTTCTCGGTAACTATCTGCCGCGTTATAGATAATTGTCAGCTCAGTTTTTCATATAGAATAATTATTATCCTGTAAAAAATATCCCTAAGTAAAAAAGAATATGAAGAAATATGTCACATTTATATTCAGTTTGATGTACAGATACACTCCTTGAAAAAGGCCAGACCCTGTCCTCCCAAACACACCATATAAAGGGAGATTTTCGGCTTTGATTCACATTTTTTTTTTCAAAAATAAAACACCAATAAACTAACCAAAACTATCATCATCATCATTGTGATTTTGCATGGTAAATTCCTGGACATAGGCTCGTACAATATTTTCTATGCTTACCGATATCGAGCACCTAGCGTAGAGGCTCTATTCAGACGTGGTTCTATTCAATCATTTTACAGGTTTAATATACTATGATTGATTCTAGTATTGTGTCCAGCTCATCTTCACTTGCACCGTGTAATTATTTCCACCACGTGTTCAACTCTCGTCTTGCCCCGGATCCATTCATTGGACACGGCAACTGATTCCGAGCATGATTACTTCCATTGCTCTATGCCTAACTAATCTATTCGGTTGACTGTTCAGTAGCATTTATGGTCACCGATCCGCACAAGTATTAAGCAATATCTTTCCATGCCAGGAGATTGTATCAAAGCAAAAGAAAATGAAGTTGGTTTAAATCATAATAAGATGGCACATTTTACGACCAAAATGTACCAACAGTAATATGTAAATACCAAAACGATAGGAGAAAAGCGGTATTAAATGTAAAATTGAAATTAGACACATGTATACATTCATGCAAAGAGTATATAACTTTACTGGCTGTCGTGCAATTCATGCACGAAATATAGAATAATGCATTATTTTAAATTATAATAAAACAATGTTTCAATACTAGATAACCAGATACAGGTAACTTTCTTCTAATAGGTAGTTGCGTGTAGGTAAAATCAAAACAGCAGTAACGTTAGAGTACGAGTAAAGAAAGTAACATAAAGAAAATAAGGATACGTATACAGAATGACCCAAGCGAATATCGATCGACCCAACAATATCGTTACTTAGCGAGGAATTTATATTTGAATGTTGCGGAGTAGAATTTCCTGGCCTTAATATAGTTTTAGTTTGTATATATAGACCCGAAAGAGATTTAAATATGTTTTTTGTCAAATTTGAGCAATTTCTCGAGCAAATATTAATGAAAAATATTTATAAAACCGTCGTTTTGGCGGGAGATTATAATTTTGATATTTTAAGTAAAAATATACATGTCAAATTCTAAATACGATAGTATATCAAATGCATGTCTCTACTTAAACGAAGAGATTTGTACACCCAACCATACTGCATACAAGATCACTGGGAATATTATAAAGAAGATTAAACAAATTTACCATGTGAAGTTTTTGGCATACGAGGTTTTGGCGATATTGCAATCACCGTTGTCCAGGATAAAGGCGATTGCAATATCGCCGAAACTTTATGCGGTAAATTCGTTTAATTTTATTTATAATGTCAAACAGCCGCGATAGTCCTCATTACTGGGATACACTGCTTGGAGTACAGGAAACTTAGAAATCAGTTTTATAATTTCTCCAGCATCAGAAAGTTGAGCTTATCTATTAATTTATTTAATATTTCACACACATTTATAACATAGGTTGTAAGGTTTAACATCTAACTCGCTCGAGTGATGCCCGTACTAAGGTAGACTTTCATACATTGTTTTTAATTACTTTATGCACTATTTTTATTCATTCCAAATTATTTTCTAAGATTTTTTTTTAAGTTGGTAATATTGTAAAATTATTATATCTGTTAATGCTATATTTATATAAAATTTTATACTTAACATATTTTTAACACTTTAACAACGGATCTCATACTCAGTACGTGATACAAAATATTCTCTAACTCGCGAATCATGTACTGAGTTTTTTCATACTGTTTTTTTAAAAATCACCAACTCAGTTCGTGATTCGCGTTGTACCGGCGTGTAGCTTAGTCTTTTATCTATACATATATATGCAATTCATTGGCGTAAATGGCGAAGGCGGGTGGGAGGACAGTCGACGCGCTACGCCGCGCAGACGCCTCGTGAGAGCGATCGAGTCTAGAGTTTTTTTGGCGCAAAATCATGACGACGCTGCAAACTAGATGTCTAGTTTCTGAAGAAATTGCAGATGTTTCACAAAATATCCTGGATTGCATATGAGTGGTAACTTCACTCGATTAGTCGGCAGACATGTCATGGAAATAATAATGCCAACAGAAAATAAAACGAAAGTGGCGAGAGAGTCTGCAAAGTTTGCAGACTCTCGAGGATGCAAGGAGACAGTCTACTATTGCCCAGATTGCAACATACCACTATGCTAATATCCATATTTCAAGATTTACCATACAAAAAAGAATTATTGTGAATGATTATATGAATGATTACCTTCATGTATAACTTTATTTTTCCTTTACAAAAAATGCCCTTTGTTAAATAAGTAATTTCATAAGTTACCATAATATTCGTTTTATTTTTAATTTTTTTCCTGAAGATAAAAAAGTTAGTCTAATACATACAAAAAAAATGTTTCTATATCTAATCAGGTTATTTTATTATAGCCGTTACAATAATGCCAAACGCGGGCAACGTTATATGCACTATAAAAATCGCAAGCTGTTAGTGTTAATGATATAACATAAATAAATATTTTTAAAAATAATAAATATATATGTATATATATACGCACTCAAATAAAAATATAAATATAAACAAATATACTTAAACATGAATATATAAGTAGGTAAGTGTATATAGGTATGTATTTTTATACAGCACTATAGTTGTCAATTTCTTCGTTTCGTCTCTTCCTAGCTCTATTAACCATTCCGTCAAAATTCTTTTTTCCGGTATGGTATCTAACTTGACTTCTAATTCTGCATTAATTCTGTTGTGTAGTAGGACAGCTAGAAAAGAACAGTGTCGTGGTGAGAATGTAGTTTTCTTATGGAGGGCAAGATATTGCAAGGCTGTAACTACGTGAGATTAATAGTGTGAGCTTTAATCATATGTTGCTCTGTGTGGGTGTAATAGAAAATTGCTACGTTTTTACATGTGGCAATTAAATTCCGGGAATTTAGTTATAGCTCGGGACTGGCAACACTGCATCGTTCGTAAACATGTCTGGAAAAAGGGGACCTTCCTTTAGTTCCAGTCGAAATTTGAAGTCGATAGCAAAATCAACTTTTTTAGTGGCGTCGTGAAAATGAGTGACTCACATTACAAGCAGTGTGTTGTGATCCAATTTTTAAAGAAATTGGCGAAAAACCTACGGAAATTGCAGGTGGTATACGGAGACGAGTGCATGTTGAAAACTCGCGTGTTTAAATGGGGAAAACGGTGAATCGGTAGATAACGTCACCTCTCGTACCGATGCAAATGTCGACCGTCTGTGCGTGCTGATCACATCTGACCGGCGCCTAACCATTCGTGCGTTGTCGGACGAGTCAAACATCAACAAAGAAACCGCTCGCAAGAGGTTACACGAAAATTCTAACTTGCGAAAGATTTGTGCAAAGATGGTGCCAAAACATCTCACCCATGAACAGAAACACATGAGAAAATTGATCTGCGAAAATTTGTTGTCCCGCATTCAGAGCGACGGCAGAGATTGGATGAGTCGGGTAGTCACTGGAGATGAGAGCTGGATATTTGAGAATGACCACAAGACCCGTAAACAAAGTCAGCAGTGGGTGGACAAGGGTGGGGAGCGGCCAATGAAAGTGAGGATGTCTAAGTCGTGACTGAAGGCAATGTTGATCGTTTTTTTTTCGATATCTGAGGCATCATTCATCATGAATGTGTTCCTGCCGGCCAGACAGTGAGTGGACAGTTCTATGTTGGTGCCCTGGAGTGGCTGCGGGCACGCGTTTTCCGCGTGCGGCCCGAACTCACCGAGAACGGCTGGATCTTGCACCACGACAATGCGCCGGCCCATTCCTCGTTCATTGTGCAAGAGTTGTTGGTGAAATAAGGCATTCCAACGTTGGCGCACCCACCCTATAGCCCCAATATTGCCCCCTGCGACTTTTTGTTATTCCCCAAGATGAAGTCACACCTCAAGAAAACTCATCATTGCAGCGTACAGGAGATCGAGGAAGCTGTAGCCGCGGTTCTAAATGGGTTAACTTCAGAGGATTACCATTGGTGCTTCTAATCGTGGGAGCAATGTTGGAATCGTTGTGTAGAGTTAGAGGGAGACTATTGTGAAGGTTGATAATAAAATGTTGCTCGTAACTTAATTTGCTTGTGTTTTATTGACAAATTCCCGTAACTTAATTGCCACACTTCATATAATTGGTGTATGTCTAGTACTCAGAACTCTTTAAATAATTGGTCTCTGGAGAATCTAAAAGCTGAAAGTGACGTGCCACCTCGTCCAAGGATCCCATATGATAGTATTCTATTGACTACAGTGTAATAGGTTTGATTGAGTATTTTGCAATTAAACTCCTTAGCTCAACACGTAGATTCCAAATAGCTGCTTCTCAATTTCAAGCCATATAGTAAATTCATAACTGTGACATTGCTGAACCACTTCTAGTTGTGAAGTATAAACTAAGTGGCCCAAAGAGCTTGCAGAGCAGCCATGTGACTACGGTATGTGAGCTAGCCGTGGAATCTAACTCTGACAACGTTCACCTCCGTCACTCGACAGATTTAGGCCTCCGACAGTGAGTAGTAATGTATAAAACGGACCGCCGTCCTGCTGAATGTCATCCCTGCACATGTGCATGTTACATGTGAAAAAACTTATTGTAAGAAATCTTACCATGGTATCAACTCCCATGGAAACATTGGAGGGTCTGAAGTGTCCTTGCTGAGCGCTCTGCTGCGCTGCTATCTCATGGGATGAAGCCAGCTGAGGAGGACCCAGCGGTCGCGAAAAAGTATACACCTGAAAAATAAAATAGAATAAATAAATACAAACAAATGAAAAATAAAATATAATAAATAAATACACAAATGTCATGGAATTCACCGACCTGAATCAGGCCCATAATAATATTAATATTACAATGGGGGGGGTGAGCGGTGGACTCCAGACTAACTACCGGCTGTTGCTAGGTTTAAGATAGCTGTAATTGCAGTTTTAGATTTTTTTCATGATGGAGTTTATTATTTTCCCTAGAGAGAACAAGATCTATTAAGAGATGAAACAGAAATTCGGCTGAGAGGCCACAAGCGCCAACTTCGGCAGTGTAAATGTGAACAGTGAAGCCGTTCCGTGTCATAACATTTGTAAAATTTGTGGTATTTATTTATATTGCACTTAAGGATATTGGATACCCACAGAACTGTTAATTATTCTACAATAAAGGCTGTCTTTCGAGGTAAGTTGACAGATAGAGGGTTATATCTGTGTATCCGAGACTTTTAGGAAAATGACACTGCTTAGTGATCAAACCAAATCCAGAATCAAGTCTGAAGCTTGCTTGGTTATTGAGAAAGGTTATGAGATAAAATATTTTTGTCTTTTGAGCCATATCGCACAAACCGTATTGGGTATTTGAAGAGTATCGTTAATCCTTTATTGGCACGAGCCACTGAGTGGCAAATTACTTAGAGTTGCAGCTAGTTATATCTAGCTGTGCAAGGGGTATTGTTACAGAGGATACATGAACTATCCTCTGAATAGCTTCAGCGAGCTATGTTACTGGGGTCATATCAATACGTTTAGAAACAGATCGCATCAAAACAGAAACGGACAGTGAGAAAGCAAGCATTTCGACGGTATAGCGTAAAACATCACTCCGGGAAGGAATCATTGCAACGCGGGAAGTAGATGAAAGACGGACTTCATGAAATTCGCCGCCACAAAACAAGACACAATGAGTTGGTCAGAGGCAAGCGAGGCCAACTTGTAAGCCTCGCGGAGCCTAAGGGGACGATTGGTGGTCAATGAAATATCGGACAGTGCGAGAGAGATAGAACGAGATGAGGAGCAGCATCAAAAAATGCGCACAACTTTATTAACAACTTTTGGTATATGGACAGTGTCGTTTAGCTTTTCCTCATAGCTCAATAGTTTCATTTCGATTGCTATACGGGTTGCTCTTCTTCGTACTTTCTCAAGGAGATGTATATCTCTGCAGAAATAAGAAATCTAAATTTGGTAACCGTATTTGAGCAGCGGTCAGATAAAGGGTTGCCAAAAGGAGCAACCGGATTGTTTTAGGTTACGTTTGCTATAAGGCAACTTTGTTTCGATGATTGTGACATTGGTTATTTATAGGACATAACGATTTTAGTTATGCGGCAATACACAGTTAATGTCAACTTACCTCATCAACAGTCACACCTTTTGGATGGTCATATTTCTTGAGGCCAGTTTTCAGCTTTCGCGCTATACGAGTTGCGTCATCGTACATTGACTCGCAAACGAAGACATCTGATTCTTGGATTTCCGTTGGCCGACCTGGCGGCAAGAAAAGAAAATATCTCTACAGCCAGCATTTCACTACAAACGTCATAACGTAAAACTATACATTTTAAACGTCAAGTCTGGATTGAAACGAAGAGGTTACGTTTTGTTTGGTCATGCTTTTTTTGAGTTTTACTTCGGCTCACCCCGAGAGGGGGCAAGTTTTACAATCCTGCGAGGTTTTGTTACTATGCACGATAACTGGAGTAAACTACTTCCGAAATAAAAAAAACTTTTGCCAATCGATAGTTATAGCCAATGCGCAGAGACCAGTTGATTTTGGGATTTGTCCGACCTACGGTTTTTTTATTTCAAGTCAATTAAGTTTGCGGCTGCCAAAACAGCAAAATTTATGTATCAGGGGAATAGGCGATTGTAGGAGGTCTCTTTTAGACGAAAACATAATTTCGTTTAGCACTGTCATCTAGCCGCGGCAGTCCCATAAACGTTTACACAAGTCGCTGGCTAGATTTTAACATAGTTTGCGCCACCACGGCTATTTTGCATCTTTGCTGACTGATGGCGGTGTTGTGTCTTTGCTAACTAATATAATTGATTAATGATATACAATATATTTATTATTATTTAATTTAAAAAAATTGTGTTTACTGTTAAAAGTAATCATTGTTTTAAATTTTTCGCTATAA
>JAOPUG010000001.1:34557107-34575659 GCA_027564375.1 Micropterix facetella | reverse complement strand
GCGGGTTCACCGGGTTGGTCCCTCTTCTAGGAGGCTCCTGAATAGGAGCTGCTCCGCGAGCATGGGCCGGCCAAAACACAACGGCCTTAATGGCCCACCTCCACGTAGCCATTCGTGGCCATGAGTCGCTGGCTGGGAATCTTCCTGTGTAGGCGGTTGCTTTCGAGGACAGGATTAAAGTGGAAATAGATCTTCAAAAAGACGAGCTGAAGCCAGACCAGCCGCGGATATAAATTATAATTACTGTTACGCCAGTTACTTGCAAGCGTACGAGAGGGCGGAGCAGCGACATGCCCCAACTGTACAATGAAATTATGTCGACGCTGTAGCCTAAACCAACTACGAGTCTTCATCATCATACAATTATCGCCATTTCTAAATAGCTGTCTCTCAAACAAAAATAATTTTAAACATACATAAAATGACTGGCCTAAAATCATGGAAATACGCACGTCACATCAAGGACGTTCTTATTGTCAGCTAGCCTTGCGATAAGAAACATATGTTAATTGTCTTGTTATTATTAAAGAAACACCTGTTATATAGGTTTACAGACCTATAGGTATGTTTCATTTCAGATATGATTTTTAATTACTTTTATTTTAAGCCGACCATACACGCTGGGTTTTGCATGATGGTTATAACCTTACGTGCATCATTGATAGCGTCAGTTAAAACGCGGGAGCTCAACGACAATGGATGACGACGATGTTTTAGCTTTAATTGGCCTAATATTTGCCGCCTGTATAGGCAAACAATTAATGGAAATTGTCGATATAATGGTATGTCAAGTAAATTTAGGGAATTATTGAAACACAAAATAATGGCTTAGAGTCCAATTTATTTGGTTACCTTTAAAATAAACCCATCTGATACGATATAATTACGCTAAAATAATTCAGTCGTCGAAAAACCTATTTGACATTTTCTGAATATGGCCTTTCAGCTCCCTCTACGGATTTGCCTGCGCGCAAGCGTAACCGAGCGGCAAAAAATATAAATTTTGATATTCAGGCGGCCATACACGCAGTTACAGCTATACAAATATCCGTTGGCATGCGACTTTCCGCCTTCGCAGCAATCGGAAACTGAGAACTGTGCATTTCATGCATGGTGACTTCCACACACGCAGGTTTTGGCCACGCGCAAGCTTAACCGAGCGGCAAAAATATCTATTTTGTTATTCCCCAGGTTGACCATAACCGTACGGTTTTATCCCATACACGCTAGGATTTGCATGAAGGTTGTGCGTGTAAGGTCATAACTATCATGCAAAACCTAGCGTGTATAGCCGGCATTAGTTTTAATTTTATTATTTTTTTTAGCCGACTTTGGGTGTGTCGTCTTCGGATTCAGCGATGCTGTATACGATCTTGTGCCCTGTTGGGGCGTACTTTAAATCAGGAAGCGATGGGTCAGTGGCACTTTTAGCTGACCCCAACGTGACACGCGCTTGGCCGGGAGGAGTTGGAGACCGTAAAATGGGGTCAAATTACGCACCAACCGTCGGTCAGTAAAATCTATTTTTTTAGGTCTTATCTCCAACGATTACAGTCCGTGTGGGGCAATTTAACTCCGATAAACATAGATAAATTTGTTCCTGATTTTATCGCAAAAATACCAATAAATTGCCACTAGGCACTTCAACGCAATCTTATCGTATGCATTGAAATAGAATTAACGACATAATTTTCTAACGAGTGTATTATTTGTTTCGAATTGTGCTAGTTTGACCTCTAAAATACATGTGTGCGCTTCATTGATTTCGCAAACGCTTTCGATGAAGTGAATCAAGAGACGCTGAATATTTCTTAAAGCAGACAACATTAAACGACCGACGTAAACATGGTGATATGTTAGAGAAACATAAAATACTTCTTAATGTCTATAACTGCATAGATTTAGGCGAAATCTTGACATACAACCAAAACACATCTTCGCTGACACTCTTTGAAACTTACCAAAAGCGCCTTTTCCATCAACCTTTGGAAGCACTTCATCTGCAATCGCGTGTCCAAGTAAACCTTTCAGAGGAGACACTGTCTAAAAATGTATAATAAGTGAGAAGCAAAAGAAAATAAAAACATTGCCTTTCAGATATGAGCATATCAGCAATTTGCTGCTCTTCCATAATGAAATAACAACAAATAAACTAATAATAAAGTGGTCGAGATCGCAAAAAAGTGCGCATTCACATATGGTGATCCTCCACCTCGCACGATTAATGAATAATTCGTTATCACGCCGTTCGATAACAATAATTATAATGGCTATTGTTACCTAGAGACTGAACTGGATCCATCTACCATCAACATCATGTTCATCATCAAAAACAACCATATTATTATTAATTTCGAGTGATAGCGTTCCACTTTTGACCTAAAGTCCTATATAACCTTATCGACATAATTTCCATTAAACCGATATTAACCGGCTTTTTTTAAATATGACTTTAAATGTATTGATTATTTTATAGATGTGCAATCGCGGGCTCTTCAAATGGGACTACAGCAAGTGTTATGGTTATATGGGGAAGATCGTCAGCTCACGGAAGTAGGAACTATGAATATCTTCATGGTATGGATGAACGAACACGGAGGTTAGTATAATAATATGCCTGTTTACAAAATGGGATAAATACACAGCTTAAACTTCCTCATTGCCCTGGGAATGGTGCAATAGATTAATTAATGTCGACACAAGGAAGAAACATAGCAATATCGAAAAATCGTTGAAGTATATAAAACAAGAAAGTCGTGATCAAGTTATTATTTAGCAAATCATGCTTTAAAATTTGTTTTAAACATGATATCCTTGGAATATTTAATTTTCCCAAAATCATGTTCTCGAATTTGATGCCATGGGACAACTTCAAGTCCATCGTTTAATATGGAAATCATTATGATGTAACGTTAGCTATCTATACGTTTATCTCTTTAATGCGGGTTATCGATGAACGGCTGCTGTATTTTTAATGTATACCACATCATCAGAATCAATTCTTGTTTATTTATTATCGATAAATGATGCAATAATGGTAATATTTAATCGATTTTTAGCACCCATGGTTCGAAATAGGCGCCGCACTAAACGTCACATCACATGATCAAAATAAAAAGTGTAAGAAGGGAAAAGAGTATAAATGTGAAGTGATTATTTGCCCAAGTTTAATATTAAAAAAATAATAAACGTTGATAGGTTTCCAATTTGTTTAGAGTATTCTCTAACTCTTAGCCTGCCACCTCTTGCTGCTAATGTTGTATGTTTGTTTCACAGAAAAGGTTTTGTCCACGCCACCACTCAACGGTTTGATTTTGCCGGGAATTACCAGGCACTCGATTATCCAACTGGCGAAACAATGGGAGGATATAACCGTGGTCGAAGAGTCGATACCTATGAGGCGTGTGCAAGACCTGTGCAAGGAAGGAAAAGTAAGTTTTAATTTACTCTATTTTTTAAAGTAGATATTAATTGAATATATATATATTTCATTCTTTAATTAAAATAACACATTCTATCTATTCATAATAAACATGCCACTATATATTTTGCATTATTCCTTTTCTAAGTTTCTTAGACCTATCACAGTATGTTAATGAATAATTCGTACAGTATGGCCATTCCTTGCCCCTTGCTAATTATTCGTCTTCCCTCGCACATCAATTACCGATAAAGGACGACTGCGAAGCAAGACGATAAGTTTATTTTATTTTAGTATCTACATAAAGATTATTTACTGAGTGACATGGGTGTTTGTTGGCTGTACACAGCAGTGACAAAAATCTTAATTTCTACAGATTCCCCTTAAGAAACTGAATGTAACTATTTTGTATTACGATGTACCTACCTATATATTATTACAGTAATTGAAAAGATATTTATTTGATATCCGTGGATTAGAATATTGATCTAAGTTTTTATTAAATGATAGTTGTATTTAGCAAAATATCACTGATAATTCATTGTAGTAAACAGTGCGAGAAATGACTCCGGCGGTAATGGTAAGCCGGCGTGAATGTTGAAAGCGCCGAAATAATTTTGTAATAATATTTTGAACCTGGGTACTAAGTAGTTCATGTGCGCGTCATTCATTCGGGTCTGCCTGATGGCTGCGTTTATGTTATCTTTGATCGACTCAAGTCACGGCTAAACTCTTATCTGGGAGCCTCCTCGAAGAGGGACTTGACCTGGTGAAGCCGAAATGCGGATCTGGGGTAAAACCTCGGGCGGACCTGGGCGGTCGATGCACTGGTCGGCTTGCTGGCCATGCTGCTCAATCGGCAAATAACCAGGAGAGTCTGGAAACGCATGGTTCTTTAACAGCGAGGGTAAATGTTGACGTAATTTCGTCTATCCTTAGAAACGATCCTTTGGCCATCCGATCTCGAGTGAATTTGACGGACAACCGGCGCCTCGGATCTGCGATAAATTCGAGTTACGAATTGCCGCTTACATCAGGTAGATACCGCGCAAGCGACCTCGAATCCGTGACCAGACTGGAGGACGGAGAAATTCGTCCAGATCTGGTAGTAAGGGAATGAGGACTGTCAATTGTCCAACTGGGTGGCTATTCCCAGTGCCTCACTGTAAGGCATTGGACTCTTACGGGCTACTTATGTGGCATCGTTGGATCTGTGGATTGTATTCGTCCGCAAGTCTTTGCGTCTCATCCCACGGGAGAAAGAACGATCAATATTATTATAACTTCCTGGGGTTACGGGTTCGCCCGTTGCATTGACACAGCCCACTGTGCGCGTCATTCGTATTTGTCCTATATTCTGTCCACCGAAAAAATATACAAAACAATAACAACATTGACGTTTTAATCCGATCGATGTCATTAGAGACGACCGATTGTTGTTACAACCGACCGATGTCGCCTCAAAATAACAACCATCGTAGCGACAACCCTTCCGCTCATTACACAAACGTCAACGCCTACATGCACGCGTTTATATACATGCTTCGCCAAATATCTAGATTTCTCGCCTCTCGCACACTAGCTCAAAAATGCATTCACTATATAATACAAACTCTTATAAAATCAAATTGTCTTGTGAAAGACTATAGCCGCTATACGACGCGTAACATCGCCTGCTATCTAGGCCCGTCCGTGTCAGCGCGAATGCGTGAATACAGCCAACGAGAGCGTTAAATTGAGCGTTGCTGCCTCTTTCTCATAGTTTTAAGAGATGTCTATCCTTTTTGGTTTCGGTGTATTAGTGTTCAATAAATGCAATACATGTGCTCTGCGCATGTGGGCGAGGGATCAAGTTATTTTGCAAGACCTTTACATATGTCGAGGATCCGCCCTGTGGCCCCAAGTTAGGCGCCTCTTTTTTTAATTTTTTTAATAAATAATTGCCGTGTTTATTTTTAGTTGCTCGAGCTGTTTGGCTCCGGCACCGCCTGCGTGGTCAGCCCTATCAACCGAATTCGCTACATGGACGAGGATATCCTCATGCCGACGATGCAACAGCCCGAGGCGATATTCCAGAGGGTCAAAGACACCCTTCTATCGATACAGTTCGGCCACGTCGAGCACCCGTGGGCGCGTGTGATATGATCGCAACACAACGAGCACTCTTAAAATGTGATTGTATGTGATTGTATGTTAGTTCCTTGTGTTTGGTACACTCACTGGTGCTTCTCAAACGCGGCAGTCCTCGCTTAATATATCTGTACGATTTTAAGTAATGCGAAGTTAACATTTGAGAACTAACTCTGTAAGTAGGTAGCAAAATAAGGATTGTGATTAATACTTATAAGGTAATTAGATTTATTATTTTAGATATAACATAAACAGTAAGTGCTTTCCTAAATGTGCATAATACAGTGGGTGGCCATATTAGTAGGAACATTGTAAATTTTGTTACCTACTAATTGTCTTAATTGAAAAGTCTTATACTCCTAAATCATGGTATTTTTTAAATTGTTTACGGTTATTTACTGAATTATTTTGTTATGTACGTAAACAATAAACTTATTTAAACTATCAACATTATAAGAAATCGATCTTTATGCGTGAAATCACCAACTTTTCTTTGGAATTACATTTTTTATTGCAGTAATATTCGTTCTCATAATTATAAATATCAACTAACCTGTAAATATATTCAATAAATAATTTTAAACACTAAAAATTAAACAGTTTAAGAGGTTGAGATTTTTGAAATACGTAAATTTCCAGAGCCCCTATTAATATAAAATTCCACCAGAGTCCCAATTAATATAGCTACCCTCTGTAATAATACATGATATGTACAGGACCTATACGCACTCAACGAAACGATATGAATGTCATTGTATTAATTGACCGAGCGGCAGTTAAAGGTTATCAGAAATTATCATACGAATATCGCGAAGCGAAAATGGAATAAAAGCAGAAATGGTCATTTGCATGGCGATAATCTACTTTCCAGACAGTATGACATTTTTTAAATATTATATAGGACAGCGGTGGTTAAAAATAAAAGAAAAGTTACGATGTACCTTCAGTATAGATAGATAGAAAATTCCCAGATTTGCATGGTTCTTTGAATCAAGGACGACGGTTATCGCATGTGATAAAACACAATATTCTAGTTAAAAAAGAACACCTTTTAGACTTTAAGAATGTTTATTTATTGATTATTTTTTTCTTCTATGTTATTAAAAGACATCCTTCCGCGGCGTTTTATTTTTTATTATTAAGTAGGTGATAAAATTAATAAATAATCGTATATTTAGGTTAAAACTTAAAAGTAATTCTAGAATATAGAATATAACATCTTCGTCAATGACTGACAGGGTTTGTATCATAGTTTTTAGAATGGTTCCAATTGAATTTTGCAATGTGAATTTGTGTTCTATTTTTGACTCTTCTGAATATTTTCTAATAAAAAATATGGATATTTCATTTTCTTTTATTTCTCTGTTCAAAATAGCGCCATCTGATTTTCGTATCGCCTATAATACTGCGCCATGGGAAATTATAGAGCAAGCGCGGGCGCGTTCGACTGACAACCGATAGATGGCGCTAAATAATCAAAATCTGGCAACACGTAACAAAAAATAGGTTAGCAACTGTCAAAATGGTATCTTCTTGACAACTAACTGTCAAATTGAAGAAGTGCCATTTCGGGGTTATTTTCCTCCGTTCATTTATTGCCACTAAATAAGATGTGTTAATATTTGAACTGCGCTCGATTACGCAAACGTCGTTATGATTTATTAAAGCTATCAAATAAAAATGAATGGCTTCTCGCTTACGACGCGCAGAAGCCTTGTAACATTGGAAAGGTGCTGACATGGCCGGCGACAGCGGGACGATTCGCGGCGCTCGTCTTTCCCTATTCATAGAAGAAGATAATATTATCGAAGGTGCGGAGAATATCCTAAAAAGTATTCGCCCCGATTGGAAAACGGGCGATATAAAATATAAGGTTATATTTTTTTTAACGAACGTTGAGTTCTCGTTATCGCTGGGAGTGAAATGTACCGTTTTTGCTATGTAGATATTCACGGACGGGATAACGAATAAATTGGTGGGATGTTTCCATGGCAGCGATGAGCTGGTTGACAATGCCATGCTCGTCAGAGTGTATGGCAATAAGACGGACCTACTTATAGATAGAAAGGCTGAATTAAGGTGAGTCTCATTGTAATTCGTAGACATTTTATATTTTTTATCAATTGTGCCTTTTTACCCGGATTCCGATTGATCGGACTCAGATCGAGGATCATATTTATTTACCTTGTTTTAGAAAGGATTTATATTGATTTTAACAGGCCGATTTTACTGGCTCAAATTTCATTTACATGTTCAAAAATTTGAAAAAAAAACAGCAAACAAATTACGAATGGCTTCATACTATAAAGGTATTAGTTATTATGTGAGAAAAACAGATACAGTAGCGTGCGAATTAATGTGAAAATATGTATTAATTTTCAAGAATATATTTATTAGCCATTAAAACTTATACATGAACTAAAATGGATGAAAAACAATATGTCAATCATATTACAATAAGGATGATGTTATCCGTTAGCTTCAAAGGCTTATTGGAGGTTTTGGGAATGGATCCCCAAGAGATTATTGTGGATATTGCAATGGATAGCTGGAGTTACAAAAAGTCCATAAATAGTTAATGGGACTCATGTCCGGTGAGTTTCCTTGCCATTAGAGCCAATTAAGCCATTTATTTTGGAATGAATACTTTATTATAATAGACTATGGCCTGCGGCCAAATTTCACTGAAAGATAACTTTACCATTGGGTTCAGTTTTTTGAAGTTCGAAGGTTAATTTTGTCGAATGAACTCTTTGTACTTATTTCTCACTTTGTAATTCCATTCATTGTAGGAGTCAGAAATATATAAAATTTGAACAAAAATGCCATTGGAACTAGATAGTTATCCAAATGATATAGCGATCTTTCAGCACGATGTAGCCCCCATGACATAGTCTGAGATAATGAAGAATTACTTCAAAAATCAGGAGCTCATATGACTCCAAGAAACTTATCCCATTGGCAATTTATGGGGTATTACAAGTCCAGGCTTCGATGGGCAGAAACAAACATGATAGAGGCAGTAATTCGAGTTTGATTTTCGGATCAACAAAGCATTAAAAACTACAAGAATCTCATGGATTCTATACCCAAACTCCCCAAAAAAGTAATTCAAGCTTATTCATTGTAATAAAATGTTCAAAATAATCAAAAATCTGAACATTTTTGTTTTTCAATTAGGTATTTTGCTTTGATCAAGACTGAAGCCGTTTTGAAATGAATTGATAAATATTTTACAGTTCTTTTGAGCTTCTTCACAATGCTGGGCTAGCGCCAGAAGTATTTGCCACGTTTGAAAATGGGCTCGCTTATGGATATACGCCTGGAGTAACCCTTACCGTTGATAGCGTATTGCAACCGAAAGTATGGCGACTTGTCGCAAGGCGCATGGCTCAAATGCACAAACTAACTTTGAATGGGGTAAGGATACTTTTAATTTCTAGAAATTAAATATTTCCATCATTCTTGTCAAAATACAGATTGTTAATACTATTTACTGCATCTCAAGGTCACATTATCAAGCAACTTGATGGCTCAATTTTAAATTTATGATTCAATAGATTTATCAAGGGGGCAATGGTACATATTTTATTTTTCAGTTGTGATTTATTATTATTAAATATCCAAGAGTTTTTTAATTGCAATATTGTTCTCAATTAGTCACTTTATAATGCGTGGACTTGCGCCTCGGCTTCAATTGTCGCCAATGAATTCAATCAACACAGATTGTACAATTGGCACCTAACGATCGATTATTGATTACACAATTCGCTGACGATACTAGTGGAATAATTCATGCATCGGAATCTTATTTGTATAACACACAATTTGAACAAGGCTCTGAATGAACTCTAAGACTAGTTTTGCGCCAGAAAAATATTTTTAAAATAACGAAAACATCTGTATTCAACCTTAGTCATAACAGCATAGACTCAACAAATAGCTGACAGTACAGCTGAAAATTGTAGTTTCTTGGAGTACACCTAGATAAGAAATTAAAACTGGTTGGATCATCAAAACTTCCTTAGGTCAAAACTATCATCTGCATGATAAGATTAGCGCTTTGTAAGATTAGCCGCAGTATGGACCTGAACGCAACCCCAACAGTATACAATGCGTTAATTATGTAATCCAATATGGTATTGCGAATTTTAACTCTGTATGACCTGTTTGTGTTAAAATTGGTTTGCAAATTCTATCGAAATAAAACAGGTGCAATTCAAGAGATCCACTCGCATGATAGTAGAAAGAAAGTACTGTGAAAAAATATCTGCTTTATAAGAATTTGTATTCTCTTTCATAATGTTGAGTAAATAGTATTATATTGAATATATTGTATGTCATAGAAAACTGACACAACTCAAAAAATGTACAGGAGAGCGTAACGCCAAAAATATTTTCCACTAACCTAAAGCCTGAATTATTAGCAAATATTACAATTTTAAGCATAAAGGTAGTTAAATCATACTATTCCACGTTTTATATAAAATATATTCTTAACTTTGATTACTATAGTAGCCGTTGTAGCTTAAATATTTTGTGCTAGTCGTATCACTTTTCCTCTTAGAATATCATGTATTTTAAAAATTACTGATTATTAAAGATAAAAATAAAAAGCAAATAATATGACTATTTTTCTATTTTATTATTAATAAAATGTCTCACAATTATTATTAATAAAATGTCTTTCACAATCCTAATGGTAAGAAAAAAATATTACGATCTAATAATATTCGAAAAGTTGTAATTCGACATGTTAAGCTCAAAGATTACCTTTTTCCACCTTGATTATTTTAATATTCATATATTTTTTTTTGGTTCTCTATCAGTAGTCATGGAGAAGTTACTTCCCTGGCATAATTGCTTATACATATAGGTACTGTGTTATATAACTAGTATTATATAATCAATGCTGGCATTGACAACCGTCCTTGAAATCGATAAAATCCTTATGTGTCAATTCAGTGACTTTATAAGGCTGCCCTTTCTTTTTTGCTCCACGTATTAGGGTGATATATTGATATGGCTCATAAATTATCCCAGATTTAATTGTCAGAAAAATGATAACAAGTCAAAATAGTGCGTAAAATCGAAATTTAGACGCTGAACTTGAGTGATAAATAAGTACACATTTTGATTTATGACCATAAAAAAAACAAATCTCACTTTCTCGAAGAAGAATATCACAACACAAAAAATGACACTTTTCTATATCTAGAACTAGTATTCTCTCCGTATTAACATAAAAAGTGTCACTTTTCTACAATCCGAACGTGAAACCACCCCCGTACCAACTTAAAAATGTCACTTATCTGTGAAGAACCGAGTAAAACAAAAAATGGAAAAATGACACTACCGCTCTCCAACGGTGGAACTTTGAAGTACAAACATGACTCTTTTCTATCTTATAGAATTGAACCTTGTGAATCTAACTACAATTTTAACTAAAAATCAGCAAATTTTGAGTTGTGACAGTTTTCTATGTGATGTGCGATAGAAAACTACGAACACCTACTTATGTTTATACTTGCTCGATATATAACTTATATACCTATGATATGTAAATTATCGCTTTGTAAATATTTGTATCTATGTAAAGAAATTATCTTGTTTCTTGATTCCAGCCCACAGCACATTAAATCAATATTTGATCTTCAAGTCACAAATATCCTATGTCTTAGGCATGCTGACATTCAACCAAAAGCACTAATTGAAGTGCTCTATTATGCTTATCTTATTAATTCTTTAATTTTTGGAATGTGTTTAGATAAGATGAACATTTGTATCCATATCTTATCCCTGATTTGTCTGTCTATTTTTATTCTCTCTTTTCGTTCCTTTTTAAACTATAAAATTAAATTTTTAGGTAAAAAAAGGAGCGGAATTGTGGACAAAAACAGCTCGTTTCCTCGATTTGGTACCCGATCCATATCAAAACGAAACTAAACAACAAAGGTAATTTACAACGCTTCCCGGATGCCATTATTTTTATCAACGTTGCCTGACCTTGCCACATTTCAAATGATAATTTCAGACTGGAAAACGAGCTCACGTCCGTATCGCGTTTGAAAGAAGAATTTGAGCAGTTGAAAGCAAATTTAACAAAGTCCGACAGCCCAATCGTTTTCTCGCACAACGATCTCCTCCTAGCAAACGTCATTTACAACGAAGCTGACGAAACAGTCAATTTCATAGACTACGAGTACGCGGGATGGAACAATCAAGCCTTCGACATCGCCAATCACTTTGCGGAATTCGTCGGTCTGACCAGCGTCGACTACAGCCGCTACCCCTCCGAGGAATTTCAGAAGCAGTGGCTCCGCGAATATCTAAAAGAGTACAAAGAGAGCGACGAGGCCCCGCCGCATCAGGTCGATAAGCTGTTTCTGCAAGTGAAACAGTTTGTCCTAGCCGCTCATTTCTTTTGGGGAATTTGGGCATTGATACAATCGCAACATTCCCACATAGACTTTGATTTCTTGGAGTAAGTAGTATGTTTTGTTTTAAGTGAAGGTTTGAGGAACGCTTATGCCGGACTCATGGCGGACCCGGATCGGTACATCGTCTTTGTCTCAAAGTATTTGCCACTCGTTTTAATGCCAGGGTGACAAGACGACAACAGTTGTAACATCCTGAGATGGCAGGCTCGCCTGCAGCAATGGACACATTTCAACTGTTTTAAATTAAATTAAATAAGTTTCGGGATTGCTGCTGTGAATTTAGCTAGCACGTCGAGAGATGATGCTGCTTAACCAAAGGAATCAAGGCAAAATCGATGGTAGGTTATAGTTTTGGCAGTTGTTGGTCGTCGTTTATGCACTTACATTATAATCTTAATGGCTTTGTCCCTTCCCCTTTTGGGGCACGGGAGCCAGTGTCGGGTGCGTACGGTTGTGAATGTGATGACAAAATGTGAAGGTTAGTTTAGGTAGGATTGGGGACATTCTCTGGGGCCCAATTGGGTTTCTGCCACACTTTTACTTAAAACTTTGTTAACTAAGTTAACAAAGTTAACTAAAATTCTAAAAAATTGAGCAAACTATTGAAGAGTGGCTTTATAATCAGTGATAGTCGTATGTCGAAAAAACTATTATATTAGTAGTAAAAAAAAAACTTTTCAATTCACAGAGTAAAAAGAGAATTCAAAATTTGGCCATAGTATAGTGATAATAGTGAACAGCTAGGGATATTGATCGTATATACAATTTTTACTCAAGAAGCTCTTTGTCAATTCTATTCCAAAAAGAGCTCGGCAATATCCCACGAGGAATTACATCGGCATGACACGAGGAATAAAACATATAAAACCTCCAACCGATCATACAACATACGGCCAAGTTTCAGGCGACTAGTCTCTACATAGTATTTAAACTTTTTAATAAATTGTCTGATAAATTAAAGGCAGCTAAAAACATTGATATTTTCAACAGATGCATGCAGGTGCATCTGCTTAAAATCAACATGTATGCACACAGCGACATTTTAAAATACTTTTAACTAATTTAAGATTAATTTAACACTTGGTCATTCCTACACAATCGTGAATGGTAATTGAATTAAATATTGTGTATTCTGTATAGAAGATTTTTGCAATAATAAATTATTGTAGTTTCTATGAAATATTTCATGTTCTTTGATTCCAACGAATATTATTGAAAAGTTGTCTATGGCAAATTTTGAATTCTCCTTTTACTCTGTGAGTTTAAAAGCTGCAACTTTTTTTACTGCGAATAAAATAAATGGGATGTTTTATTATAAAGTGGAATTATATATTTAGCTAAGGATTAGGGAACTATAAAATTAGGGAACTGACCGTTAATAGACCATTAAAGAAAATATGGTTAAGATCTACTTCCTCGAGGCGACGTTTGCGTACTAAGGTATCTAGAATCCTGATTGTCGATTATCATTTACCCTTAAAGCTATATTTGAAATACCGATGTAGGATTCGATTGCCGCATAATACAGCCGCGCAAGACATTCCTTCCACTCCACTCACCATCTTAATTCAATCGTCACCGCTAATGTAAGCATGTGATGCAATCCCATCCCTCGACAGCTGTCTCCTACTTTTCCTGATATTACATTTCATCTATGCCAGGACATCAAGGTTTCTAAGTGTGAGATTTTGCATAATTTTCTTCGTTTCATAGAGTACCTAGCCAAGCATTAGTCCTGTCAAAGGAATGGAGGAATTTGAGTAGCTCGAACGGCGCTAAGGGAGTTGCATCCACTTCCACAAACTTCAGCGCTTCCAATATGGCAATGAATTCACCAGAGAAAATGGAACTTTCCAATTGCAGTTTAAAGCACTGCCAACACTTTAGTATTACCGGACTGCTCGTACACTGACAGTCCAGTCAGTGTTGCCACAAAAAACATGACAGATACTTTCCTATAAGCAAAAAATAGAAATGAGTGATTTCTATAATTTAATATTATTTCTTGATTTTTTATTTTACTAAAGAAGCAGAATAGTACAAAATAAAAATAATTAAAATTAAAAATATCAAACATTTAGTTTTCCATTTTAATATTATGATTATATTAACACAAATAAGACTTGAAAACGTACAGTAGACTATATGCCAGAATGAGTTAAATCAACTGTGTCACCATTATCTGGATATTCTTCATCACAATGTGCAATACTTGTATATTGAATTAAGTTTCGTCGGATGAATAATATAATTTACTATTTTCAGGTATGCATTTATAAGGTTCAGGGAATACTTTAACAGGAAAGAGGAGAACCAGTCATTGAAAAACCGCCTAAGTTGATCTTCAAAGATTCTTTACGCCACAACACACATTCCTTAGAGCATTTCTTTATTATTTTGTCACCGTCGCTAGATTTTTAAACAGAGAGTTCCTAGTAATACCTAATTTTTCAATTCAAAATTGCAGCGTTATTTTTCTCATATTCGATTTGTGATAATTTGTGCTTTATTTTTAGATGAAAAGGTGCTTTTGAAAGACGGGTGAGATTTTCTGAGATGTTATTTTAAATTGTATACCACTCCCAATAAATACAAATTTCATTGAATTATTACTGCAATAAAACAGTACTTAATTTTTTAATTCAGCGTCATAGTCGTAACTTAAATATCTCCTAATTGAATCTCCATAATACTTGGGTGGTGCTCAACCTCGAAATGTGCATGCATGTTTTCAAGAGTATTTTTTTTATATACTTTGTTTATTATTTTAGTTTTCATAGTGTTGATTTGATTTATAAGTAATCATTCTGCAGAGGTGCTCCAAAATCAGCGGTTCTATTGCGTTTCTTTTGTGGCTTAAAATAAAAGTCGACAAATGCACTAAAATTGGTACGAAATTCGTGGTAAACATTTTCAGTTCACTTTCTTGTATTGCGATTCCCTGCCAGATGTTGTTGCGACCATATTCAGTGCAATTTTTTCATAAATTTACTTCAATCGCACTGAAACGCTATTCCGTTTCCAAAATATTGATAGTCGTTCGATCAAAATCGATTTAAGGCAGTTATAAGTTACAATTTCAAAATGCACTTATTCTGTGCGTCTTAGGGCTTACATTTTCGCCTATATTCTATGTTGCATATTCTATGTATACCAAAGTTGCATATTACATTTAAAGTTATTTTTCCTTTGATATTTAGTGAAGTGTGTATGTAGAGGCATTTTGTTTAATAATATCAGAGTATTAAATACGTAATATCAGCTATTTTTAACTACATAAACATTCTTATTAATCTAAATACCCATCTAACAATAATTTTATATTGTTTCGTAATTTTGGGTCTATAAAAAGGCACAATAACACCAAAATTTAAAAGTTTGAGCCATATTACAACATATTTAAAAGAATACCACTATATATTTAAAATACTGCTACCCTGCACTCTGTCCATTGTTTCGGCGTGTCAGTGCCTGCGTTGCCAGCTTTTAAATTCACTACCATAGACACAAGAAAGTGGACAATTTTGTAACGCATGTTAAAATCGACAGATCTGCGCACTAATAATCCTAGTATTTTGTAGCGACTTAATTAAGTATCTCGAAGAAATGCAATTAGACCCAGTACCTATTTTGTTTTCTGAGTGAGCATTCCCTAATCTACTTAATTTTTGAGCGTCGTTGCATTAGCAATGTTTATTTACATTATACATTTACACTTGCTCTAGTCTTGACAAATTGTATGTACTAGTACCCAAAGAAAGCACAGCTAAGTCAAGCTTATCAAAGGATGTAAAATGTCAATTGTATCATAGATATTTTGGAAAGGTTTTAAAAAAATGTAAATAGTGCAATCGAAGGCCAAAATAACTGCCCATTGAAATTTTATTGAAGCAATAAGATTGACCTAAGTATGTAAGTATCAATAGCAAATTTTATATTTGCCGTTGAGTTATTACAATTTACTCAATGGTTCATTATTAGGGATGCAACCGATTACGAAACGATTATTTTTGTTTCCCCGATTAATCGGAATCGTAGATTGTTGCCCCGATTATTCAGCGATTACTAGCTAAAAAAATACAGAAAAAACAAGCTAAGAAAACACTAATAAATTATGATATTAAAAATGATGTAATTAAAAAATCCCAATTTTCCTCTGAAGTGATAGCATGGCATCTAGAGTGCTTGCGAAATGATTGGGACAGTATAGGATCATGAACTTTTTACGAATATTGCAAGAAACATCGCTCAAGACGAAGTAGTCTTATTTATGTGCACCCAATCTTCCACGACGATATTGGTGCAATAATAGCCATTACCTGAATCTCAAGAAAAATGCACATATGTCCTTCCATTTCCAATTAAGTTCAGTAGCACCTGAGAAACTATTTTTAACAGCTGGACTTATCAGAGCGATTTAACAAATAGACTGATTTGATAAGAAATAGGCTGATTGATAGCTATGTTTTTTTAATAAAAATATTTTCAGTAATCAGAATCGTAATTAGAAAATCAATAATCATTGCATCCCTAACCATTATATTAATAAATTTGTTCAAATGAAAGAATGAGTGTTTTATTTTACAATGTTATATTTTTATTACATCAATGATATTTCCGCCGATTTAACAGCTTTATATATATACTTAGGTATTAACAGTAAAACTGAATGTAACAAAACAACAGGTGGGCTCTTTTGTTGCTCTCGTATGGCAACATTCCACTTAGGCAGTCGCAGATTTGTACCTTGTGAGATCATGATATAAATTGGATATCCGCTAAATATACGAACTCAATTTATCACCTACATACATTGCAATTTCAGAAAAGCTTACTTCTGAATTGACAATAATTTCGAAACGGTTTCGTGATCCTCACAATATTGAATAAAAAAGTAATAACAAACGGAAACTCTTGAGCGTTAAAATTGTATAAATGGGTGACTAGAAAATGAAGTTTTCAGTTTATTTTTAACGCTGCTGTCTCACCCAGAATATTACGAGGCTGTATTGTCACTTTGTCTTAAAAGATGAGTTAAGCTTACTACATGATAATATGACACTCGAAAGTGGTGTTTTCATCGTTACGCTTAAAATTATGGTTACCGTTGAAACTGGAGTTTTTAAAACTCGCTTTTAAAATATACAATACATTTGTAATGAATCTATTTAAACTTCAACGGTAACCGTGAAAAAATATGAAAGTTATACATTCGCGGTGACCGTCAGAATGTAATAATCTGCAGCACTCGATTTGCTTCAATACCCCATTTTCCTGCTCTCGTCCCGCACTCTTGCACCTTTAGCTGCCGACATATTGACTATATTACTATTGCAAAGTTGGCACCGACCATT
This sequence comes from Micropterix facetella, assembly GCA_027564375.1. NCBI lineage: Eukaryota > Metazoa > Arthropoda > Insecta > Lepidoptera > Micropterigidae > Micropterix > Micropterix facetella. The sequence continues at coordinate 34,558,314 of JAOPUG010000001.1, read as the reverse complement.
TCATCAACAATAAAAGTAAAAATATTCAGTGAAGCAGTAACTTCACTACATTTTTACGATCAGTCTTGATTAAACGACTGGCCCTTCAAATAATCTGTATGATTCTGCCAAGAATACAGTTCAAAAATGATTTGGAAAAATCTTACAATTTTTGGGTATAATAAACCTCGACCTTCGCTCTCGGAACTCTCCGAATAACAAAACATTATAAAAAAGTGTTATTTACAAGTTTGCAATTACGTATAAAAATATTATTTATTTTGCCAACACCGCGGTTCCTATGGCACTGTACGGTCCGTAACATCGTAAAATATAAAATTCTTAGATTACAAAGAAACATCTTCCGTTCGTGTATAAAAAAAAGTCAGTCATAGTGATCGTTAAAATAAGCATTCGTATTACTAACGAGTTCTGTTGCAATGGAAGAATTGGCGGAACGGCTGCTCGGGTGCATCTCGGTCATCGTGCTGGCGACTGGCGGCGAAAACGGGGAACGCTCATGCCCTCACTAGATTTGAGTGGAGAATCGTGGTCTGGGCAGTTCGCCGAAGACGTCGCCGTGCACAGAACGCGCCAACGCCTTGATGCTGGCTGCGATGTCCGCGGGCTCCTCCTGTTTTACCAATTGACATTCAAATTACAGCAGGCCTATAGAAAGTACATATGGGGACGTGGGTATCATTTTCTGGCTAATGCACTTAAGCCTATTTCCGAATCACATTCAAACTATCTAAGCTCATATAGCACTCTTTCCGACCGCAATCTCGATGTACTGCTTTAGTTTTAAATACTTAAATGAAAACTTACACTATACCAAAACGGTTTATGTCACAGATGTTGAATTTGGCCATAACGTATTTGACAAGTAGAGAGGACGAAAGTAATATATGTAGCAAAATGCTACATAGATCAGTTTGACTTTGTAGAAATACACTACGATGGAATTATTTGGGAACTAAAGTTATGTTTCCTTTTTTTTAATTATTTACTTGAAATATAAATATTTTGTAATTATTTACTTGAAATATAATGTGACATGTTACACGAAGATCCAAATTTTAGTAACCTTCCCAATGCACTCATGCACACCAATAATGTTAATATGACTTACATCTCACATTACTTTATTCTAGAATGCCTTGAATAAGATTAAGAAGATCGATACGAAAAAAATCTTGGATAGAATTTTTTTTTTGAGAGGAAAGAT
>JAOPUG010000001.1:34483966-34496126 GCA_027564375.1 Micropterix facetella | reverse complement strand
CGTCTTCTTCTTTTAATACTAAGTCCCATGATTCACTGCAGATAAAGTGTGTTAGATTTTTCATGTCAATTTGCTTTCTCGTAATAATATGTTGTTTTTTATTTCTGCGGGTGTTGTAATTAATTCCAAATATGATGGCATAATGATCACTGATTGCTGTATTGTATACAGCCGAGAGGTATTGTAGTTTACTTTTCACTAGCAGATGGTCCAAACAGCTACTAGAAGAAATTGTGATTCGTGTTGGTCGGTTATTAATCATTTTTACTTTATATTCTGCTAACATTGTGAGATAATCGCTTATTTTTTGGTTGTCGCTCTTATTTATATCGATGTTCATATCTCCTACTATAAAAAATATTCTTGCACTTTTTACATTTTTTTAGAGTATCGGACAGAAAATCTATAAAAGGTGTGATATCCGTAGCAGATGGTGTTCTGTAAATTGAAATTATATTAATATCATCATTAATTATTACACTTATGCAGTTACTGTTTTCCAATTGAATTTCTGCAGTTATATGTGATAATATATTATTGACGTATACTACCACACCATCGTTTTATCGTATATTAAGTTTAGTATAGTATACATCATAGCCAGGTAATTGTACAGGTGAATAATAGTCACTTAACCAGGCTTCCGTTAAACATATAATATCGAATGAAACGCGTATATCTTCTAGTAATAATAACAGTTGATCTAGATTTTTACGAATATTTCTAATATTGATACAGAATACCTTAAGTTTCATTTGATCTAGGTATGTTTTACAAAAAGATGGATTGTCAATGTATTCAGAAACAGGTTATATTCATGTAACCATATAAACATATAGGAAACTAAGCAAATAAAATAGCACACACTAGTACTTTTACAGGAGAACCTAAACCTTTTAGAGACAAAGAGACCGATAAATAAAAACATGTGAAAAAGTTGTGTTATTAAAATATTAATATTATAATACAATTTTAATATACTATATAATATTAATATGTCGACGAAAGTAATAGATATAAGTATAACGAATAAGATATGAAAATTAAATATGTTTCCATCTTGTATACCAGATAATTCATTGTACATGAGATAATTTGTATTAAATAAACTATAATAGTAATATAATCTGATTAGTAACATTATATTAGAAATAACATTCTTACTTTTTAATATTTGAAAGGTATAATATGATTTCATAAAAATAATGTTCTTGGGTACATTGTCAAATATTGAGTGTTTATGGTGTGAAAATAAAATAAAAACTTTATAATTAATAATAAATATATACGGTGCCGTAAAATTATCTTCTATGTAAAGTAATTTGGTTATTATAATAATAAAAAGTGAATATTTCGAGTAACAAATTCGTAATAGAAAGTGGTTGAAAGGAAATTGAATGAAGAAGACTATAAATGTACATATGGCGAACTCATCAGGACAGGCTACTGGCCATCACAATCCATTTAGCATACGGCTGTTTAAAATATGAATAATTTTCTGATTGTCGTCTTTCCTGAGGTAAATCTTGCCAAAAGATGTCCAAGAATATTTATATTGGTTTTCTCGCGCGAATTTCCTAGTTTCAGCATACAGTAGCTTCATATTGGGCGTTAGGTGCTCGGAGACGAAAATAGGTGTTTTTCCGAACTGCTGAATTATTTCGGAGTTCAACATTCCTTCTTTAGATTTTGCCGCCTTGTTGTATGACTTTACTGATTTTAGAAACTTGTCACAGAGTAGTATTGAGGTAAATTTAGCAATAACGGTCTTCCTTTTCCCAGTAGGTACCCTTGGAGACATGCGATAGATATTTTCTATGTCTCCAGGCTGTAAAGGGCACCCTATGACAGAACCAATTTTTTGAAGAATTTCCATGAGATTTTCATTGTTGGATTCCGGTATATTTCGAAATTCCAAGTTTTTTCTCCTGGATAATTGGTCCATTTCTTCGAATTTGTTTTCCAGCTTTTCTATTTTGTCAATGAGGCCTTTATTGTTCGCAGCAAGATCTTCACACTTCCTTTTTAATGGCTCGAGCTCCTTTACCCTTTCCACTACATGATCATATTCTTTAGCGACAAATGTGAGGGTTTCCAAGATTTTTGCATTTTCCGCCTTAAGTTGGTCGCATTTTCGATTGTTTTCCTCAATTCGACAACTCAATGATTGCAGCAATTCTTTATGGGCCTCGTGTATTTGTCCTAAGATGTCGCTTTTCATATTCATCATACTAATTTGCATTTGTTCCAAGAGCTGGTCATTGCTTGTCGCGCCGCCCGGTGTCACGGTCATTGCCTTCGGTGTATTGTTGGGGGTTAGCGAAGGAGCTTCCAATAATTGATTGAAGGTTTTACCAGTATCGCTTCGCATTGAACGAGGATCGCTCAATTTGCAGGGGGGACATTTCCAACTTGCTTTAACCACGCTTGACAGTTGTTTATATTGTATGGTAGTTAATCCAGCACATAAGAAGTGAAAAATCCCGTAGCAACGACTGCATTTGATACTCTCTTTCGTTTTCGTTGTTTGTTGACATTTTTCACAATCCATTTCTGCGATTTCTGTGTATGCTTAGTGCCCTCTAGTACGTAGTATATAATCGATTCAATTTTGTTATTTGGTTTGCGTCTTTGCTGATTTTATTTATTGACTTATAATTAATAATTTTCGCTATTTGTTACTAGATGGCGCAAACAGCGCTAGTGAGTTCGATATGCAAATTATACCAGAAAAAAAGTTGGCACCGCAAAGTGACCGCGGTGGGTTTCGAACCACGGACCTACGTGCCTGAAACTAGCTGCGTTTACCACTCGTCCACCGTCGGATATAATAGCAGTGGCTGATATGCGTATACTGTTCAAGAGCAATTTGAATTCCACCAAACGGGGGGTAGGTATATTATTGTTAGCTTCACTGAAACACAGAATTTTTAAATAAAAATTGGAGATTGTACATACAGATTTTAGGTTCCACACACAACACAAAAATCACTTAAATTGTCACAAATTTCCGCATCGATTGATAGTTATTTTGCATACAAATGTTCACTTTTTGTCACTATTTGATATTTAAAACTAAGAGCGTTGATATTTGATGTCTGTACGACTCGATATTAATGTTGTATATGTGTTTTTAATTTCCTTGTGGTTTCAAACGGATGTGTAACCCTACAACACGAGTAAGTCGGGATAGTCTTGTTCTATATTCATCAATTAAATACAACAAATCACGGGATATTTTTACTATTTGATTTTCCTGTGCCGTTGTCAGGCTAGTAATATTAGTAAACTCTGTGTTAAACGGGTCTAATATCCAATTTTTTATTTTTGTCGGGTTCTGGGAAATACTCTCAAAATGAAGGCCTCAAAGCGCGGAGGTGTTTAATAATTTCATCTTGTACCTCTGCTAACAACATCACTTCATCAGAGGATTCCGAAACGCTGACAGCGTACGAAAATTACTGTATTTTTTTGAAGTGCATGATTTGTCCATAGATCAAGCTTTTTCAGCATCATTCAATTTTAGCTTCAGCTTTGAAAATGTTGTCATCTGTCCCTTGAAGACTCAATCAAGTTCAGCTTGTTTAGGGTACTAAAGCTGTCAGCATATGATGCACTGAGGTCTTTTTTCACCATTTACATTCGTACTCTAAAAACCGAAAGCTAAGAATTCGTCCGAAAACTTACGACGTTTAATCTTTGAGGTCGAAGGGCCTTCATTTGCTTCATCGAAATCGTAGGCATTTGCTTCAAACTAACGTTTCATTGTTACAATCACTCAAAAAACATAAACACCAGTTCGGTATACTTGTAAACTCCAACACAATGCAAAACAAAACGTGCGCTAGTCGTAGCGAAAAACAATGAACGAATGAAGCAGCTTGGGCGGCAAGCGTAGGCGGTGGGCGCGGACTGTGTGGTGGGGGGAAGAGTCGCTTGAAGTCCCTTTCTTCATTCACTCATCTGCTCCGCCCTTCAGCGCGCGTTCGCCATGCTAAGCGTAGCAGTCGCGATTACGAGACTTTTTGGTAGGATTTATTTATTACTTTTATATAGTCCAGAGATGAGCCTGCGGACCCTCAAGGATATACTCACGGACCCCTAGGGGTCCATGAAACTCAGGTTAGGAAACGCGGCTCTAGCGCTTGGGCCTTACCTGGACTCTGTAGACGCTTAAGAATAGTGCCAGGGTTATTATTTGGAAAGCTTTTCAAATTAGGTACAGTGTTGTATTCCCTTTCTCAACAATAGTTGTTATATTCTCGTTCCACTTTAGGCCGTTGTCCTGAGCCATTCTGTGAATGTATAAGGTTTAGGTCGACACCGTCTACCATATATCGGGTGAGAGGATTGATCCGCCCCATGTGCATTACTCTACATTTGCCTCGTCCAATTGAATGAGCCATTTTTCAGTCCGCGTCTGATCTGATTGAGATCGCCTCGGATTTCGATTTTCAGTAGAGCATTACTGAAAAACACAGTATCATCGGAATAAAGACTTGTCGGTGACCTAATAGAGGATTCTAAATCAGCGATATACAGAAAAAAGAGTACCGCATCGAGGACTAATCACTGAATGCTCACTGGACAGGGAAATTCTCACCTTCATTTGGAATTGCATTTCTTTCGCAAATGATTTCATACATTTAAGTAGCTTTCGTGTATGCCAAAACGTTCTGATTTAAGTAATGGACGTTGCGTAGGAACTCTGTCGAAAGCTTTTTGAAAGTCCAGATAAATAATGTCAAATGGTTGATGACTGTCGAATTCCTCAGTCCGTTCGCGGAGACAAATTAGAAGATTGGAGACTATAAAGCGACCCATGCTGTTTCTCGCTGATTATTTTATTTTCAAGTAAAAATATCTTCAATTTGCAGGTAATTCGTTCCATAACTTTGCCAACAACAGTTGGTATTGTTTTAATAGGATCAAAATATTATCGATAGAACGTCTTTACAATTTTTTTTCGGGCTTTCTAAGTGCACGCGACCCGCAATCGCCATTCCCCCCTCAAATTTCTCACAATGCAGTAAACATTGCGAGAAATTTTTCGCAATATTTACTACAATAACTTTTGAGTAACATTTTGCTAAATGTAGAATATTCGGTTGAGTACAAATTATTCTCGAATCATCGAAAAATCGTACTCGATAGATCTACACACCATTTTCAATGCCATCAAATAATATCCAGAGCCACGACCACTTATGTGGCGTATTTATTTATTTATAAACGATTAGCCATCTAATTAAAACGAGACAAGCAAGGAAACCACCCGCCCTCTGCTCAGTGTATTTTGCGGAAAACTGTCGACAGATAAAACAAAGTTGCACAAATTTTTTACTGAAATTATATATTCTTCCTCACTCATTATACACCACCCTCAAATGGTTTTTTTGTCCTCGTAGCCTGTTTCTGCGATTTTAACTAACAATTATTTCAAATAAACAAACTATTCGGTTTATCCGGATTAACCGGATATCCAGTATCCGGTTCAATTACTATTCAGTGCATCGCTATCAATAATATGTAAGTACATATAAAGTAGACTCATTCAACTTCTATGGGGCCTACCTTTCTGAACTTAAACAGCCATGTACAGCCAACAAACACCCATTTTACTCACTAAATAATGTTTAGGTAGCTATTGCCTGGCGCCGCGATTGTGTCTTACGATCGGTAGCTATTCGGTAACTGATGTGCATGGGGAGGCAAATTGGTGGGGAGCAGGGAATGGCTATTATTTACGGCTTAAACTAATATAATCGTTTCACTCACAATCGTCTTGTTCCATGAGACTGAGTAGAGTATTCAGCGGCATCGGGCGTGAATATCTCGTCAGCAACTCACTAATGGCCGCTTCCAATCGACTGACACCGCCATTGTAAAGTGAAGACTAAAATCAAAAACAGTACTGTTATTAATCAACCATTTTTAGTTTATTTATTTATTCAAAATAATAACATTAGCATAACCCCAGACTCTAATGATTCTGGTACAGGTACTTATAGTACATACTTGTAGTATATTTACAGTATATGTACTTCTTCATAATAAGTAGGTAATATACAGAAATATGTGTAAAATGATAATTCAGAAACAAAAGAAAGCTACTATAAAAAAGAGTTAGAAAAAGTTAATAGAGGTGTAAAAACCATGGACACCAAACATAATGGTCAAAAAAACAAAGCATAAATATTAAAATTGATAATAAGAATAGATGCATCAACAAAAATTCAGAAGTAACCAATAAATGACCATTTCTCTAAAATTGGAGAAAACTTAGCAGAAAATATATTGAGTAAATTAAATATGTCTGAAACTATGTTGGAAGATAGTATCAAAATCACAATAAAACACACAACTTTGTTGAATTAGGGGCAACTACAAAATATGATGTTAAAAAGGTGATAATAATGCTTAAAATTATCTGGGCTGCAAATGATAGGATTCACTCAAATGCCCGATAAGAAATGTACATCATATGAGAAACCCATTATGTACATTATAAATTTTAGTGTCTCAGAAGGCGTATTCCCGGAGCAACTAAAAGTTGCCTGCATTACACCAATTTTTAAATAAGGTGATTCATCTATAATAACAAATTACAGGCCAATATCGCTACTTACCGTCCTTTCGAAAATTATGGAAAAAGTGATGAAGGATAAGCTATTGGCGCATTTGGATAACCACAAATTTCTCACTATGAATCAGTATGGATTTAGTAATGGAAAAGGCACAAAGGAAGCCATAAGCGATATTACTGAATATTTTGCTAGACATTTGGATACTGGTAAAAGAGTCTTAGCAATTTTATTAGACTGGTCCAAGGTTTTTGACATGGTCTCCCACAAGGTGCTTCTAAAGATACTAATTCTTTTGGAATTGAAAGAACAAGCTATCTAAATAGATCAACCCACAATACAAAAAGCCGATCTTGTAGATTTTTGCACATATTGTAAACTACTCATTCTGCATTAGCCATGTTCCTGTCCAATAGTAGCATGCGTTTATTATTCCACTTTTGAAAACTTCATTTCCTTTGTAGGCCAAAGATATAAGGCCCATTTCTATCTTGCCAGTTTTCTCCAAGGTCATATGTTTTCCATTTCTCAGTATAGTCCTTGGAATATATTGAATACAATCAGTCTTATTATGTTATTTGAACAAAATGGGTTGCAAAGTAAGGAGACAAGCAAAGAAGAGCGGAAAATTGTTATTAAATTACATAATCAGTGTAAATCTTTACGGGAAATTGCTCAGCTGACTAATAGACCTCAATCGACAGTTCAATCAATAATTTACCATTTGTACAGGAGAAAAACAGTTGAAAATTAGCCAAGGAACGGCCGATCACAAGCCTTCACTAAAACCGACAAACGTTTTGTTCTTCTTAAGATAAAGCTGGATCCAAAAACGAATGCTCCAAATATTGCAGTCAAACTAAAAAAATCTCACTGATATCTATAGAACTTACTCAGAATAGGTAAATCTATGCCCACACCTTAAAGAGTTGCGAGCGCACAAAAAAAATATCCAGATCAGGGCTGTCGAACAAACAGCATTTATAAGCTGTAAAGCGCGTGTGAGCAGACTCCACCAATTTAGATTAGTTCGCGAGGATGGCTCCGCTAATAGATTATGTGTTAATGTGAGTGTAAACGAACAGCTTCCAAAAGGTGACAGAAAATTTATTAAGGCTAATGTAAAAATGCTAATATCCAAGATCCATTCTCAACTATTTTAGGCAAACCCCCAAACGGAAAACAGAGATGGGTAGTCAGGGCCTTACGCAAGGAAGTGTTGCAAGAATTAAACATTGAATAAATTCTCACTTACTATATTTTCCAATTCGACACTCTGCGGATTATTTTTTTGGAAATAGACCTGCGCCTCCGTTAGTCTATCCAGTGCCTACGGCAGAAAAACAGAACAAAATACACAAATTTATTTTTCATAAGAAAAATACAACTGTGTCGACACACACCTCTAAATATTCATTGAGAGTATCCGGAGAAGTCGTATTCGGCCCGCTGTTTATCAAATCGGCTAGTTCTCTAGCAACTAGATAGTACCCAATGAGGTGATCGAGCGCCTGAACACTTCTTTCGAGATCTATGAACAAATAATGATAATTAAAAATTAAAAAATAAATTAGCAACATCAGAATAAAAAGGAGGTACTTATAAATATATTGAAATAATCTATTATCAAAAATTATATATGTAATTTTTTCCCTTGGAATGTTTATCTGCAATCGATCGCTGCATTGTAGACCATAATCAGATGTGTTGTTGTTGAAGGTATGGAGGATGACTCCTCCCTCGAAGAGTCTCGATGTATGAGGAAGACATTTTTTTTTGGATAGTAGTCCCTTGTGCCAAACTTTATCAAATGCCTGTTGAATGTCGAATGCCTACCGAGCAGTATGGTTTTTTTCTAGAGATTGTCTTATTTCCTTAGACTGTCTATGCACTCGTTCGATAATGGGGTGCTTGCTTCTGAATCCAAACTGATGGTTGGTACAATTTTGTTACAAGAATTGGTTTCCATCTCGTTAAAAAGATTTTTTCACACAATTTTGAAGGTATCGGTGATAATAGGCCGATAGGTCTGCATTGGGGATTTTTCTCTTTTGTGGATCATTATTATTTGTGACACTTTCCAAAGACGTGGAAAGTGAATAGTTCTGATGACCCCATTTGAAAGGATGATTAAGAACACCATACCTTTTCTAGAAAGTTCTTTCAATATTTTGATAGTTATCAGATCAAATCCTGGAGCCTTCTTCATTTTAAGATTTATTTCCTGGAATATTTCAGCAGGAGTTACAAGTTTTAGAAGCATTCTTATTTCGAAATCATATTCTAATTCCTCATTGATTTCTTTTTCACTAGTGTCTACTGGGGCAAAATTGGAAATTGTGTGAAAAATTCAGCTTCCTCACAGTCGCTTCGCGCCCAGTAGTTATCCGATATCTTTAGAGGAGAGATTAATTGCTGAGGTCGTTTGAGTATTTAGTTGCTTTCCAAAGGGAGTTAACCTTTTCAGTTGCAGGGAGAGATGCCAAATGTCATTTGAAGGTTTAATTTTTGACAACTGAGATCATTTTCTTGAGCTCTTTTGTAGCCCGATTTAAAGCAGACTTTTCTGTTGAGTGTGGCTTGTTTGCCAAAACGCATCGTAGTCTACGCTTCTCGGCTATCTTGTGTTTGACTTCTCACAGATAGTTCTATCCTTCATGTTTCGGCTTTGGGTATGGTGTTGATTTCCAAGCTGCTTCTTAAATGAGGTTTGTGAAGTATCTCGTAGCATCCTCAATATCCTCATATTTTTTTAGGGGAACCTTAAAGTTGATTTAGCACTGTATATAATCTCGGAAACATCCACAGTTAGTGTTCTTATTATGAAGATGATGAATTTTGTCACAATGGATAACTGACATGCTGACTGCATCACTGGTGCATGATCCAATGTGCTATCTAGGTAGGATTCTGCATTGAGGTAAATATGGGAAATTCCTTTTAAAGAAGTCTAGATTTGGTATTTTGTTGTTGTCGGCAGGCCAGTATGTTGGTGGCCCTGAGCTCAAAGTGCATTATTGTCAATACATTTCTTCAGTTCCCGACCTCTCGTCAATGTAAGCCTAGATCCCCAGTAAGTGTGTTTAGCATTCCAGCTAAAAATCTACTACCAATGTTTTGAAAATTTGTGAAAACATGGCTTCGTTTTTCTTGCTATTGACAATATACAGATGTGAAAAGTTAGGTTGTCAAGCAGGTCTTCCACTAGAATAGATGTGGCCTGAATTTGACAGGTTTTGTATTCCTGGAGTTCATGATGTTTTATACAGTTCTTAATTATGACTGCTGTCCATCCATGAGCTGTTCCATCTGGATGAAGAGTATTGTGTATAGAGAAGTCTAGTATTCGCAGACAACTTTGTGGAGTAAAATAGATCTCTGATATAATGCAGAATATACAATTTGTCAGACGTGAGTAGCATTTCTACTTCTTGTCTATTCGGGGGTAACCTGTTTATGTTCCATGGAGCAATCCTGACGTGGCCTATAACAATAGTTTGTTAACAAGCATTGTGATCAGCCCCATTAGGGTACTCAGATGTTGGATGAGTAAGTTGATTTTTTCAGATTGTTTTGTAAGAAGTGTTATCATTCCATTAGGGTCTGGATTTTCTTCATTCCTTACAGCTTGAGCAGCAGTCTTTGTATATCTTTTTATCGGTGATTCATTGGTTAATACAATAGGGGTAGCTCTTGATGGGTATGCACTCATGGATAGTAGTGTTGATGGAATTGACTGGGTGTTCTGTCTGCTGTTCTTTCAAGTTTCTTTCTTTGTTCTCTGATTAAGTCATTAATATCGTCAAATCATATGAAAAGTGACAGATATTAATTGTGTTATTGATCTGTACGAACAATTGACTTTTAATGGATACGAAACTGTATTTTGTGATTAAATCATATCCGTATGTAAACCAATGTTCCAGCGTCCATTTGAGGTGTTCTTGAATGAATCTAAAATGAAATTTTGGATGAGCTGCGGTCAGTTGTACTCGGTCAGTTGTCTCACTCTCCACTCGCTGACCAATCATCTCCATGACCAACTCACCAGCCATATGTCACATTACCTGTCATGTCATTGGACTTTACCAGTTGTGAATTGTTGATCCCGCAACAATGTCGTTACAATAAATCAGTTGTGTCACTGCATAGTAGCCCGAGGTCCATCAGAACCTGATGGAATAAAAATCCTTAGTCTCCAGGTGCTTCTTTTAGACTCTTTGAATTGAAGAAACACTCCAGTTCAGAGCTCTAGCGGATTGTCTCAAATTAAGTCCTTCACGATCAGGGCGAAGACATCAACCGCTTCCTCGGGAGTAGTGTCAATGATTTTTGACGTGTCTGCTGGCATAACTATTCAACTGGACTACTGATATGCAACAAATGCCAATGTATCAGGTATTCCAGTGTTTATATGTGTCACATTTTAAATTAATAAATAGCAAAAATAAGCCTTTTTGATGTTTTATTTTTTAAATTTATTATTAAAGAAACAAATTGAGACAGTTTTGTGTGAAAGCTACTTAAATAAGCTGTCTAAGGATATAACGGTTGCGAAGTAGAAGTCTTCAGGAACTTGACATTCAGGATGAAAGAGTAGCTAAGCCAAGTGTTTTGATTTTTTTGCTTGCCAGTGTACTTATGCGTATTTTTATTATTTCCCATCTAACTCTACCTTGGCCTGTCTACACTATGATATATTTTATTTATTTATTTAAATTCCCAATTCAGACTTTATAACCTTAGACTAATGCATCATACAAAGGACTTAAGATAACTATATTACAATTATATGTAGGTATATACCAGGTAATATAAACTTGATAATCAAATCGTATAACAGATAATCAAATTGATAATCAATTGTAATCTTATAGAATTCTATACATACACTATGTAACCATTCTAAAGTTTTTATAAATAGGTAAATAAAAATTAATCTAGATTTCTTAACCTACATTCAAAGGCATATATACTTTTGGTGCTGATGAGTTCAGCCCAGAGTATACCCACTTGACGGAGACTTGTGCTTGAATGAGTAAGCAAAAATAAATTGTGAGTCCGCGTCCGGGGATTGGTTTACTGCAAATAGAGAGCTCATTCGCTACTTTACTGTGGGTGGTAAACCATCGATGCACTTTTTTTGTAAATTTGGATGAACAATTAAGTGAAATGCGAATTTTCAAATATTAAGTTTTGGTCCTTTGCATCTATGTTACCTAACGATGCATTACGGCTGTGCTAAGGAAACCGTTGTTTTTTTTGCTTTTATAGATGCATTACAATGGGTATTATATTAAATTAAATATACCTACTTTGAGGGGAAAAAAGGAGGCACTAGCAGAAAATAAAAGAAACAAAATTTAAAATATTTAAAAAAAATACAACATAAAAATTTAAGAGGTAAAAGTCAAAAGTTAAATAAATAAATCAGAAATTTCATCAATATCATCAGAAAAATACAACATAAAACATTAGTAGTTAAAAGTCCTACATATGTAGGGTTGCCATAACTTCTAGGAACCAATACGGGACGTTTTCTCTTCCGATGCCCAAAACCCATAACACATTCAACG
>JAOPUG010000001.1:34448647-34463762 GCA_027564375.1 Micropterix facetella | reverse complement strand
CCACTCACAAGATGAACAACGCGACCGACGACCGTCTCTCTTCCGAACGAACTGATCGCATCTCGCATGCGACAGTTTTGCGTCTAGTCGCAGCGACAAGACGCAGATGCAAACGACAGCTGTCTTGTTGCAGCGACTAGACGCAGCGACAAAACGCATAGTGTGCGCTGGCACTTAGAGAGAAACGGTATTTCTTATACAAATGACCAAACCTTAAAACCCAGCCCTCAGAGAACATGATACCACTGGTTTTTGGAAGTTTGGCAGAGTTTGAAATCTGATATGCACTAACATAATTTTTCTTAAATCCAAAGTGGAAGAGTTTCTTGGTAAGAAACCAGTATTAATAGAAGAAACTACTGTTAAATATATGAAGTACTTGTACCTCTACCAAGTAGATACCCTACATACTATAAATCAAAAAATAATATTTGTAATGTAGGTACTTGTTTTATTTAATGTTTATCCAATTTCTTTCCAAATATTTTCTCGCACATTATCTCGATATGACTGGAGTGTCGAATCGTATACACCTAGGCGGGTTTTTGTCTGTTAATAATTGGTCATCAAGTGCAGAAAATGCACGGAGTCTCCGTGAGAAAATGCCTCCATTTTCGTGCAACGTGGCTGGGTCGCTCTGCAGCACTACAGTATACCACTGATCATGTAACGAATGCTATATACTAGGTAACTAGAGCAGTAGCGTCGCACGACCGTGGTCGCTTGATAGCCATGCCCACAGGTCGCGCGACGCGGTCGCTTGCATTGTTTAGTGCTCCAAATAAATTCATATTAGTATGTCGCGCGACCCGGTCTCGGTCGCTAACATCGAAATGCTACCTTTACTAACGAAATATTGCCTTTGTAACATCGATCATGTTCAAATAATAATGTTACGCTTGATATTCTGTTCTGTGGACAACGTCGGCAGCACATCAAGCAGTAGTCTGACCTTGAGGTCGCTCCGAGGCGACCAAGAGGCTTATGCCGCTCGTAATAGTGGTAGTTCTTATAATTTAACTTTGACATAAAAAAATTAAAACTCGTTAAATTGCAAATTCCTAACACACATATATGGTAACTTAATAGTTTCACCCTGAGAGCATGACCTCTGTTTATCTTCAATATTTTCTTTATATTCAGATTTCTGTTTCTTTTGTCTCTTGATTGATTTATCGTGGTTCTCTAGATGTTTCCGCTTTCTTTTCTTTTGTTTTTCATCGGTCGCGTCTTGAATGAACTGAGGATCCTTTATTTTCTGAATTCGAGGGAACCTGGGATCGACCAGTTTAGGAAGCAGACAGTCTGTGTAAAATATACACAATTTTCCATCATTTCGTTTGCCCAAAAACTATCGTCTTTAAAAATTAATTCTGTCCATAGAGGTCGATCTTCTCCCGTCCAAATGGCAAACACACATCTAGATCTATTGGTGATATGTAATTGTCCCTGTATTTGAAAATACCAGGCGTGAGTTTGGTTTATGGCCATTTCTTCCTGCTTATTCATTTTGTAGAATGTTATTTTTTTATTTTCTACAGCTTCTCTGACCCTTATGTCGAATGCTGTTATGGGGCATTTAATTTCTACAATAGTTTCGTCTTCAATCATCAGGCGTGGCTCCAAGATATTGGAATTCTTCTTCTATAAAAAGCCCACAAGGTGTAATTTGAACATATTCTTGTTTAGCTAGCTAAACAGCGGTTTTTTCATTATCTTTGCCATATTATATTGAATTGACGTGAGATACAGCTTCCTTATACAGTATATCCTTTACGAGATTTGAGTAACTAATATTCTTTCGTCTATTCACCACTCTCCCAAAGTTGGAAGTGATTAAAAGGCTTCGCCTGAGCTCTAACCGCTCACAGCAAGAACTTTGTAAAACGGTGTCTCGCTCAATTTTTTGCCTTTCTTCTTTGCTCTTTTTCAAATTCTCTAAAAAAGTTTCTTTTTCTTTTTTAAAGATATCAGCGGGCATATCAGGCATTTCACAATTTTCGCCATAATTTTCATCTCCTGCTTTCGCAAATAATATAGGTTCTTTTTCCTCTCAAATCTTCTCAATACTCTCATCCATTTTATTCTTCTGCCTTCTAACTTTCTCATGCTGCCTCGAGGACTGCTCCCTGCGATGGATTTGTACACTGTTGTCAGTACCGTGTGTGTATTATAAGAGACTACAGCAGCGTGGCACCTGGCTTGGTAAGAGCCACTCTTGCTGAAGTTAAACTCTTTAACCACGGACGAGCTTTGCCACAATGCTATTTAGCGCTCAACACTGTTTCTGTCAATATTGTGTCTCAAACTTGGGGCATGTGCTGCCATATTTGACATTATAAAACATTTTTTTTACACAATGTACCGGTACAAATTATTTTTTATTTTGTATTGTTCACTTCAATACATAAAATATTTATTGTTAAATTACTTGTTTTCTGCCTGTCTTTTTTCTTTCTGTTTCATGTTTTCAATTCACGGGAACGTCGAGGACATGAAAGACAAGGACCGAAGGAAAAAATATTTTGACTTATATAGAACCCTAATTGTATTTGACAATAATAGTACCAAAGAAGTGGTCACTGGTTTTCTTTGGCGGTTCTTGTCAGTGGAATCTTACTTGTAGAACTCGCCGGAAAAAAATAAACAGAAAAAACACAATGTACTTATTATTGTCTGTTGACGTTCAGTATGTGTATGTACGTAATGTATTTACACTAAATAAACTGAATTGAATTAAATAACAATATCGCCAGGTCAACAATACTGTACAATAGCATTGATGATCACAAAACAGGCATTGCACGTGTTCTCAATCTGCCTGCATTCAGTCAAGTCATAATAGTTCTATAGGCAGATAAGATAAAATTAAATTGTTATTTTACAATGACTACAATGAACTTTATACCAACCAAATGGGAAGAAATGTATCTGTGTAAAATGTAACCATGACTTAGTTACAGGCAGAATCTGATTCATCATGTTGATGCGGTGCACAGGAAATTGAAGAAATATACATGCATAGAGTGAGACAGATCAGTGCATCGAAAACTAAACTGTGCGTGTCAGCAGTGTAAGAAAGTCTTTTTTAATCGCAATCGCTTGTCTGGACATGTTCATTTTATCCACCGGCAGTTAAATATATTCATGTGTGATTTATGTTACAAAACATTTCCAAATAAAGTAAAATTTAAACTGCCCATCGCGGAGTTGACCGTAAAATAAAGGAATTTGAAAGTGAGGAATGCCAAAGTGCCCTTTTACTCGCCGCGAGTCAGGAATATACCAAATACAATAGAACCCAGCACTGAACCCCGGGGGACCCCTCCGAGTACTTTATGTGGTTCAGAATGACATTCTCCAACTCTCACTGTGAACGTCCTTTCAGTTAAGAAGTCTTGTATCCACGCCAGTAGCTTTCCACGGATTCCAAAGTGTTCCATCTTGTGAGTGAGAAGTTTTATTGGTCCATGGGTAAATGCATTCTCGTAGTCTAAGTAAATAACACGAGTCGGGCATCGCTCGTTCAAGTTGTTTGTCCATTTATCGACGTACATAGGTTAAGAGATGCCACGTTGATTGTCGATGCATGTTCCCATGCTGTTCATCAATTATTACTATTTTTGGCTTAAGAAATATATGATTACATGAGAAATTATTTTTTCATGGTTTTGCAAATGATACTGGTTAAATTTATAGGTCGATAGTTTGCAGCACATAACGTCGTATTTTTTGTATATCGGGGTAACAGGTGCTATGTTCCAATCCTGTGGTATTTTTTCATTGCTAAATATGGTCATAATATGAGACAACTGATTACATGTCATGTGCACATTTTTTCAGGAATATAGCTGGAATTTCATCTGGTCCTATGGAAGTTGTGTCAAATGTTTTCAAGAATTGTGATACTTTTTCCAGAGTAAATTTTATATTTTCAATGAAATGCAGTACCTTCTGTACCTTTGCCATTGGGGTGTCTGGATCTCTTAAGTATTGGCTACCAAGCATGGTACTGTTGTGATGTAAATGGGGAACACGCAATGCTGAACAAATCAGCAAAACATTCATCTAACCTACAGGGCTAAGATTATACAATGGACCTGGATTGTGAATTTGTCAACGAGAGGTCTCAAGCCAGTCAGTATTGTATGACGAGTTTTAAGAATGGAAATATTTTTTAGCCTATTCTTCACTGATGCAGAAGAAAGATGGGTAGAAGGAAGGACCGTACCATTTGATGTTTAATATACATAGGTAGAAAATTTTGCAGACGCTTAAAGGAATGAAGATTTGCGAACATCTTTTACCTGAGGATGCCAGGATAGGTTGTTAGAGTTAAGTATGCCCAGTTTTTTTTATGGAATTCCTGTAGGGAACAGTGACATTGTCGAAAGTTATGGATGGAAGTCTACCTTTGTGTTTAGCAATAAGATATCTACTTCCAATGATGAAGCCTGGGTCTCGAAAGGGTTCGAAGTAACCCACATTTGTCAAACTAGGCCGACTTAAAATTTATATTGGAGCTTAGTGCAGATATTGCACTTGAAGAATTATTGGGATTAAAACTAACATATATCTGAAACAGAGTTGTTGATTTCCAGACTCTCCTATCTGAGAAGCATTTAAGACCTTTTAGAGTTTCTACACAACTGATTACGATTCCTGTTGCCTGAAAATCTCCCAGCTCTCATCGGATGGTCTACATTTACAGCGGCGACTTGCTTTGTCTCTCTGTTCCATTGCAGCCCGAATATTGTCAGTTTAGCCAGGACAACGGCGCGTGTCTCACTTTGGCCTTTCTCATAGGTGCGTGTTCATTGAAGATATTTGAGGATGGATTGTCTTGAGGCAGCAGAAGATCTCTCTGCTGAAGCTGTCGCTACAGGCACGATGTGGAGTGGTTTGATAAATTTGGCTAATTATGGTAGAGGTTTACTGACTGCCTTGACTTGGGGTCTAATGGGGCATTTGCAGCTCGGGCCATATGACCATTTTGTAACACGGTTCGGCCCGACTCATGGCTCAGCTCCCATCCAGCAACCACCCGAAGAGGGACTAATATGGTGAAATCTGCTTTGCGGTCAGACCTGAGGTAACACCTCGGGCAGCTCTGGACGGTTGATGTATTGGTCGGTTTACCGGCCTTGCTCAACTGACGAATAGTCGGGGGGAGTCTAGTTGCGTAATGCTTCTTAAGACTTAGAGTCTAGTTGCGTAATGCTCTTAGATGTCGACCTGTCGTCGCCTACCCTTAGAAACGACCCGATGGTCACCCGATCTCTGGTGATCATCGCCGAGTGAAGGACGCCATGGGTCCGTGATATTTCCGAGTTACGGAATGCTGAGAGGAAGGGGTTGCGATAGCGATTTCGGGCCTGAAACCAAACTGGTGGATGGGGAAATCTGTCTAAATTTGGTTGTTAGGGAGTGAGGGCTGCTCGCTGCCTCGCTATTAAGGCATCGGTCTCTAACGGGCTGTGGCATAGTTGGGTTGTGGATATGTTATGTCCAAATTCTGTATGTTTCATCTCAGGGCGATATAGCGATAAAGTTCGTTGAAACGCCTCGGGGTGACGGGTTCGCCCGAGTATAGTCTTAAATCCAAATAACTGCCTTGACTTTAAAAAAAAAACCCACCTATCACATATCGAGCAATGATCTATTAATATACCCAAGCACTGTAGCAAGAGTTTGTCAATATTCTTTATATACCAAAGATACACTCCTTATCTTCCAAAAACAACTTTCGATGCTCTGCAGGCCTACCTTGTTTGCAACATTTCTTTCCGCCCGGAAAGGCAATAGATTGAGTCATTAAATTTTTGAAGATGCGATCGATCAATAAATTATTAGAGGGGTTGTGTCCCCATTAACACAATAATCGAGCGCTCAAGCATCAAGATCCATTGCGCTGAGCGAAAACCCCTTTAACTGAAAGAAAAAACAATATAGTATCATTTACATAATGGTATGTGTTACCAAGTCATTAAAAGAAACATACTTTGTTTTGTTTATTTCTACTCAATCTCATACGACAATTTCTTACAACCGACCCTACTATGAAGAATTTATATGTATGCATGTATGTAACATGTGTGTGTGTGTGTCTTGTTATTGTATTCATCGACATACTTGAAATGCAATTCCGTTAATTTTATACCAACGGAAAATGGCGACCCAGTCAGAAATCAAACCTTGAAATTTACACTGTAAGATCAGGCGACCTAACCACTATTCCACCAGGCAATGTATACTGTGTACTCACACTGTGTTTGACAGTTTATGTCATGGAAGACGAATTTTTAATAATAAAACTACTGATGGTACAACGCTAACCGTCACTATTCATGTGTTTGATGTCACAATCGTTTTATTAATAAAAAATAGTTTTTTTAATAACAGTTTTATTAATACCAACACAATCATTTTATTAATAAAAATAGTTTTATTAATAACAGTTTTATTAATACCAACACAATCGGTTTAATAATAAAAAAATCCACTTTCCATTATCAGAACAGTTATAAAATGTCAGTACGTCATTTTAAATTATGTAGCAACATGAAAAAAAAACAAAGGAAAGTACCATTTGAAAAAATTATATTATTAGATCTTAAAGCCATTTAGAATGTTGAAAATTCTTTCATTTCACCTTGACACTCGACTTGAATCTGTTCTTCTGGGCCAATAATACTGTATTCAGTCTTGATATAAATAACGATCGCATCTTATAGACTAGTAATTTGAAAAAAAAAACTGCCTGAAAACTATTTGTCGTTCTTATTTTTATCTTCTAACATTTTTTTTATTTCTTTCTTTCTTTCTTGAGCTTTCTTCAATCTTTTCTTATTAAGTAATATACACTTTTTAAGGTGTTCCTTCTTCATCGTGGCATCTTGGTCTTTTTTTTGTAGCTTCTGGATACTATCCTTTGCCTGTAATGATATATTTATATACAATAGTTCTGTCGTCGAAGACATAACCAAATATTGACATGATATTTGATGTTTCCTACCATATTAATCAGTGTCCACTTTTCCATATTGGGGGGCGTTTTCACATTAGGCAAGACCAAAGATTGAAGTGTATTAAATGCCGTTTTAATCTCATCACATCTATCTTGTAAATCCATCTTGTGGAGTCCGGAATTCGTTAATACCTGATGGAACAAAAGACGACTTCATTAGACTATAAGATTCCATCTAATGATTTTCTGTAAAAAAAGGAATAGTGGTTTTGCCTGCAGGCATATTTAGGAAAAACGTAGACCAAAAATATACTTAATCTATTTGCCATACCTGCAAAAAACAGGAGCACAGAATGGCATTACCTATGTTGGCAGACCCACTAATTCCATATCCAAATTACAGTCAAAATACCTGTGAAAAACGTGCCAACTAAAAAATATACTTACGTGATTGCCATCCACATGTTCCTTTTTCATCGGATTCCATAAAGATATGACCTCAGGTGAATTGAAAATCATCCATTTTAGCTCTAAATCTCTTGGCACAAATGTAATTCTGGCAGAAGTCAACCTGCAATTTTATACATTAAACACTAACATAAAACAATGTGCTATTAAAGATGAAGTGATATAAATACAGTATTCAAATTCTACCTATTCAAATCCTTGCATAATGATTGCTCATGTATTATGTTAATTTCCTCAGAGCCAGGAAATGAAAATTTAATTTCTTTCAAATCCTTCTTACGAGTGCCAATGATATACCCCAGATCTTTGACTCTGTCTGACATAATATAAACAAGATCCTCCGTGGGAGAGTCGCCATCTTTATTTGCATTTGAAACTTCCACTGCGTTGTTTACTTCATTGTTCTGTTTGATATGTTCTGACATTTCTTTAACATCGTGTAAAGCAAGTGCGGTTTCTATTTCTTCGGGCGCATGTGCTTGAATATTATTTGAATCATCGCTGGTTTTATCCTGGTTTTTTTTATCAAAAGTCGAGATTGTGTTCTTTATTTGAATACTGTCGTACGTTTTATTTTTTTCTTTTACCGTATTTTTGCTAGGCTTCTCTCCCTTATCATCCAGTGGTATTGTTGAGTCAGACTCAACTGCCATATCTCCATATTTATTATTTTCTCTTTTTTTTTTATGAATGTCCGTCTGATTCCTGTCGTTGTTTATCTTAAAATTCTGGCTTCTCTTATTATTGATAAGTTTTATACGTGAGTTTCGATCTGGAGGACCTTCTTTTACATTGATATTTTCACCAATTTCAGATTTGTTTTTTTCAGCAATATTTGCATTGTCTTGAGCATTGGGTTGTTGGACTTCATTTTGTGGCACAACCTTGTTAGTTTGGTCCTCATCATCATCATCGGAAGAGTCTAACACGATAGTATGCACCACAGAAGGGCTCTTTACAGGACAATTTTTTTCCATTTTGATAATGGGGGTGCAAACTGGCAGAATTGACTTAACATCAGTGATTTTACACATAGGAAGTTCATTTGTTTCTACTGCCAACTTGGTATTATCTATTAGCTTATCTTTGCTAACCGGCTTAAGGATCGATGTACCTCCGGGAAAAAGTTTCACCATCTTCTTCACTGTGATCTGAGGGCAAGGCAATCTCCTTATCGGTACTTTCCCTTGATTTGCCAGTAAAGCATTCTTATTACTTGAAACAATTGAAATTTTGGGCAAATTACTATGATCTGATTTTCCTAATATATCGCTGAGCTTAATGATATTGGCAAATGGAAATGAAGGTTTCGTTTCAGCAACAACGGGATTGCTAGTTGAAGCAACCGGGACATTCCCTGCAAAGCTATCAAAGCTAATAAAGTTTCCCGAATTTGATTCAGCGTTTTTATTTTCACTCGTTGATGGTATAGTCACTGTTCTCACTATTGGCAAACAATTTTCTTCTGTAATTTTCTTCTCTTGTGGAATGTCAATTCTACGGGGAAACAACCAAATTCCTCGCGTCCTCTGTTCTCCTAACTCTTTGTCATCCTTAGTTACTGTTCTTACTCCTGCTTCCTCATGTGGTTTGTACGGTCCTAAAAATGTTTAAAACATTTTATTCAAACAAATGGATAAGTAGATTTTTCAGACAATGAATCGTCCTATTTTGGACATCCCCTTTTAATGGAGATTTTCACTGCAATTTCTCTCACTAGAGGTCACAGCGGCGGCAACTTGGTGTTTAAAGGTGTGAAGTGAGCGGCGCATTTGGTAGAAACCATCTAGGTTGGGCGAGACTTTTGCAGTGTTTCCAGATGACTGGCTCATTTTTCAGACATAATGCTGTTAAAAAACGAAATAAAAATCCATCTCCAAAACTTGAAATATCTAACACGACGAGCTCCACTGATGTTTGAAAGATATCCAAATAAACTTTGTTTTTATTATCCCATGCCTACAAGAATCATTTAAGAGAATGGAACGTACGAAAGAAAACAGATAAGATATTTCTATTTGATAGAATTAACTAACCTTTTTTTTCAGAAATATTAAATAACAGTGTTGCTAACAAAACAATGCCGTCCCCAATAACTAAATCAAGATGGCAGATATACATCATGAAAGCACTAGCTTCAACAAAGGCCAAACAATCGAGACAGGAATAACAAAAGATAAATACTGAGGATAAGTGCTCGAACACGCTAGAAATCTGCCATCCAGAATGGAAATATGCAAGCTTCTCGAGGAAAGACGATCACAAAAAAGATTTAGACTCATTGGCTAAATTACTGGTATATCCTTCGTAGAAAAACCACAGCCTACTTACAGCCGCATGGAGATACTCAGCAGGCAAACGGATAGTAGGAGGACCGATACACGTGGAAAGATTCTCTTAATCATGATATTGGATTTATAATCCAATAGGGTATGATTATAAATATGAATTTACTGTGTGAAGTTTGTGGCACCCACTACTATAGGGTGCTACAAACTTAACGCAGTAAATTCGTTGTATCTTATTTATAATGTCAAACAACCGCGTTAGTCTTCGATATCATATGACATTAGATATTTTAACAAAACGAAAGAGGAATGGTAAAATTGGCACAGGGTATACTATGACAGCCAAAATGTGGAAGAAATGGAGGAATTATACACAATTTATGAAATGGATACGGAAACTACGGAAGATTCCTCTTCCCTAGTTTCCGTTGACAAGTTGATTAACGATACAAGGGAACATCAAACAAAAAGCAAGACAGAAAGATTCAGAATATACTAAATATTATGGAGAAAGAGGTGAGAATGATAAACAAAGACATTAAATACTATATACTGCTATTGTAATCCTAGATCCTCACTCACCTACTTGATTATGGTTGTTACACTTTTCCTGCTATCCTTAAAGGTAGGTGTTCCTCAACTTAAATAATAGGAAAAGTAGTGATATAAATCGGCAACTTTGACCCATCCTGTGATGGTAACTTCTGACTTTCCAAAATGGCTCAAAACATGTTCCAATAAGTTTCCCTCATCACCATGATTCCAAAAATACTCTACCTTTTTATCAGACCCTCCTCCATGCCAAGTAAACCAGGATGCACATGCAGTAGCACTTGCGCGACTCAGATCGAATTTGCTACCACCCGGTGGTGCTTAGGGTAACCCAGGAAGGCTGCATACAAATTTAGTTAAGATCTAACTATGGAAAGTCTTCGGACGAACAGACAAACAAACACATAGCATGCATCAGACTAGGTATATGGCCTGTATTATGTATTACTACAGACGGGCCAAAAAGGTGCCCCCTTGAGTATTGTTTACCGCTTGAGGAGCGCTCCTGATTAGGGTGGTACAATTCGTTAACTCATTACCATTTCAGTTTTTAACAGTATTACGGCTGAAAAATATGCTAGCCATTTGGCATCACTGCCCGTCCGTCAAACCACTATGTTTCCTTTCTTCTCCCTCAAAAACATTATGCTAATATATCTATGCTATTCGTCACTCGTCATACATTCGAGCTTTGTATGAATGCTCGCTCGGGAAGCGCATCATTCACTTCACCCAAAACTGAGTCGCTGCCGGCGTCATTTACACATCCCCACGATCGGGTTGCACTAGAAATGAAGGTCAACTAAATCAAGAGTTTAAAAATATCATTTACTTTTATAAATAGGTGTTTGTGGCTAATTCTTTCTGACTAACATCTCAAGACAAATACTCACCGATGAATATGCATCGTCCATCTACCTTTGGAACTGCGTACATTCCGAAAATGGGTTGATTTCCCCTTTGACTTTCAGGCTGAGCCAAAAATCTCACTGTCTTATTGTTGGTATCTGCTAAATTAATTGCTCTGTCTATGTACTCGTATGTAATTGAGAAGCCCTTCGATGGTATATGCATCTCTACAAAATCATTCTCTATGGTCATCTTGAACCACTTGGAATTTTCAAAGTTGGTAGGCAGGGCATATCGGAATGCATTCATCGGTCCATCTGCGACTCTTTTGATGGCAGGATATATTTTTAATTTGTCACCAGTGCTGACCGCGGGCGACAGCATTAATTTATTTTCGAGTTTACTTATGGTACTGGCTAAGGAATTTTTATCATCTGCATGCGGTTGATCTGTAGAAATTTGAACTTTACTTATGGCTTCATTTTTCAGCAAAGATGTCTTATAATCACCTTTGATTTCGTCCTTAATTGTCACTAACCCCTTGTTAACTTCATCTACAGATCTAATTTTTAGCGAACTCAACTTGACCTCGAAAGTTTTATTTTTTACAGGAACATCTTCTTCCGCTTTCGAACTTTTGTTTACGACAACGCTATCTTCTTTGCCCGACAGACTTTCAATCGTTGAAGGAATAATATTATCTTCCTTGTCCTTAAAACTTTCATTTCTCATGGGAGCGTCTTCTCCACCCTCGGAAATTTTATTTATTGCAAGAGATTCTTTTTTGCGCTTATGACTTTTCATGGTTGCAGGAACATCTTCTATGCCTTTGAAACTCTCATTTGGAACATCCTCTTTAGACTTATCATTCAATGAGTTTTCTTTTAGTATAGAGCCATCATTATTTGGTGTGCCTGGGTTAGAATCATCGAAATTCACTGAATTTTCTTCAACATAGTTTCTATCTTCTGTGCTGCCATTTTCCGGGCGTATATCTCGATTTTCTTTGTTGATCTCTCCAATAATTTCCCAAATGGGAGCATCGTGTTTCAGCGATATAATTATAAAATTATGGAAAATCATTAATTTAAAGAGAATTTTCTTTACAAACGGAGGATACTCATCTAAACCATACAATGGAAGCGTACGGACATCGACACAATTCTCAACTGGCACTTGTTTTTCAGAAAAATAAAGTTTGTAAGGTTGGTTTTTACTGATATAAAACGAAAATTTGTTTTTAATATACATGCTTAATAAATCATTCCATGGGCACACGATCAGTCGTTTCGTTTTGTCATACAGTAGTTGAGAGAAATCTGCTCCATCTCGTCTCAATTGTACCGCTTTTTGAATCTGCTGATTGAGCCAATGTAGATATTCCGGTTGCCCTCTATTCATTGTCTCTTTACCTTTTAAACTAGAAGCAATCCAAATTTCTTGTTTGCGCTGAGTCATCGGTGATGAATGCTTATTTTCCGTTAAAATTTCATTTACAAAACTGTCAAATGAGTTTGACAATTTACTTTTGTTGACAGTGAGAGTCTCATTATTTCTCAGCGTATTTGCTTGATCAGTAGATACATTTGAAGTGGACACCAACGGATCCACTTTAATTGATTTATCTGTTTCTGGTTGCTTTACCGAATTTTTCGCAGATCTTTTTCTCCTCATTCTCACAATATTATTAATATTCATCTCTTCGATTACATTATCAGTTTCCTCTATGATCAATTTGGTTTCAAGTGGACAGACTTTAACGGGTTTATCCACTCTCTTGTACTGTTGTATTAAATTATCAGACATCCTTTTTATGTTCCGCCTCATTTTTATGATATTTTTAACTGATGAACTGTTTTTTAATTTCCATCCTTGCGAAATGGTAGAGGGTTTTTCTTTCGTTTTATGATCAGTGTCCACTTTTGCATTGTTAATTTCTAAACTGTTTGACAATGGTGTCTTATCATGAATCATTGGATAATAGATTTCTTCAGATGTCAAGTTGTTTACTGAGAGCTTAAAAGGGTTCCCTTCAATGAATCGCCCTTTGCAAAAGCACCTGTAAAGTTGATGTATCATACACCACACTTCAACAGAATGAAATTCGGGAAGTCTTTGTAATACTACAAGAAGCCTTTTCTTTTTCGCTGGGGTTTTTACAAGAACTGTATCTGCCGGTCTTTTATTCCTTATGTCGTGTTGATTTGCCCCCATTACAATGGTTTCATGGTTTGACAAAATAACAGTTTGATGAAACTTCAATTCCTCTTTAGCGAGGTTTTTCGTTGCTTGAAACTGTAAATTCATTGCCTGAAGTGGTATTTCTATATTTCCATCCTGCCTCACACTGGTGAATATGCAGTGGTCTTCAAACATACAACTGGCATGTCTACAATGTACATGGACAAAACATTTTGCATTTAAATCGATACATCCAAGTTGACACTGGGGTATGCAAATGTGGTTGCCTCCATCCTCATCTACATTTATCACGGTCATGCCTAATTTTCTGAATTCATAAAACCCATCGTTTCTCTTTCTTTTTATTATTTTCCTCTCTGTAACAGTATTTTTCTGATCACTGTCTGCTAAAATGTCTAACTCATCTTTTAAAATATCCTTATTGTCCAAGTCTTGTTTGCCAATATGGTCTTGAAACAGTGAAATGGAAACCGATTTAAGCATATCGTCGATTACCGATTTGATATCAGTCTCGATAGCATCTAAAGGATTGTAGTTGCTAAGGAATTCGAGGTCGGCATCCAAACCGGCCAATTCATTTTTCACATTGCTATTTGGATTGTTTTTGTCATTAAAAGCCAAAGATATTTCACAGTCTTGACGTACTAACAAATTATTTCGATTATTATAACGTATAGGGAAAACATGCGCCCCAATCTCATTGCGACTTTTTTTAGTGTAAAACGCAGATGCAGCGAATTCTGCATAGGTGTCACTTATCAGTTCGTTGCTCTGAGAGTGCGAAGTAAGAAATCGACATGAATAACGATCCAACTGTAAACCGAAGCCGGTTGATAACTGAATACCAGCCGAGGGCATGTTTACTAGCATACTATTCCCTATGGTACATCTTTGGTAAGAGACATCCAATAATGGCTTCTTAGAGCGAGGTCCAGGTTTGAAAGATAAATCGAGAGATTGATTTAGTAGACATGCTTTAGGAAGTAAGGTTTTGCGTTTATCAATGTTTTCCTCTTTGGAAACCAGCGATATTTTATTTTTTACAGAAACTTCTTTGAATATGTAAGTTCTGCTATCTTCACTATTACTCCCGCTGAGACGGTAGATAGAAGATCCATCGCAGATGTATTGCTGTTTGTGTTTGGAGATAGTTGACAATACCCAGGCTGCTCTAGTCACTGGATTTTTTGTATTTAATTGATTGTCTAAATCTGATTGTTGTGAGCATCTAGCTTTTCTTTTAGCTATTTCCAATATTTTTTGCTCTGTATTTTCTAACGATAATAAGATTTCTGGCGTTACGTAAGTTTCATATTTCTTGCGTATTTGCGCAACGGTTTTTACTTTTGATTTAAATTTTTCTCTAATCCGAGAAAACTGAAAAGATTCTTTAGTGGGTAAGGACCAGTCAGATGCCAATTCTTGCGTGCTGTTCTCTTCACTGTCGTCGCTCGCCTCTTCCAATTTTAAATGAATAACTGGATCTGCAGGTGCTACATCTATAAGTGATGTTAGGTCGTTGTTTAATGATAAACCGGTAACATCAGTTTTGGAAACTTTATATGGACTTTCCGAAGATAGCCTGAAAAGAAGATAATACATCTAATTAAATGAATAGAAAGATCCGAATGATAATTTCTAGTATTATTCATAGTATCAACTTGGCGAGCAATAATATTACTTCGGCCCATCCAAAGGTGATACAAAGTCTTAAAATCATGCGAAAAAGCAACGAAATTAAATCGACCAATAAGGTCGATTATCATCATTATTATTATTATCATATATA
>JAOPUG010000001.1:34280070-34306546 GCA_027564375.1 Micropterix facetella | reverse complement strand
TTGTAGTTTAATTATTAACCTAATTGTTCTTATAATTACGATTTATGTATGTATGTACATACATACATTTGTTTTACAGCAAAGCCTACACTAAAAAGAAGGGGCACCGCCAGATAGACCGGAATTTTCCGGTAGTCCGGCACCGAGCCGGTCCCGAACGTGCCGGATTATTGGACTTCTACTGTATTATAATTGTATGATTTTATACATTGTGTAAATGTAGGGCTAATAATTGTATAATTTTCCAAAGAATAAAAAAAGCCACTATAACATGGATTCTTAATGGTAACTAATATTTTATCGACTTTAAAATGATTGTATTGTAGTTTAATAGATCAAATTCTGCTGCGGATATAATTTCATTGACATTTTATTTCATTACGGGAATACGACGGCAGGTTTCGTCGTATTCCCGTATTAACTTTTTTATAAGTCACTCGCAGTGGACTCGTATGAAATTCTTCTCGAAATCAAGATATACAACATCGAGAGGTAGGCAATCTTCAAAATTAGCAGTTGGAACATGGACGGTTTTTTTTTCATTTGAAATATGAATCGATCCACCGGCTCGCAACCGAGAATACGGGCAGAGAGAATGTTTCTTTCTTTTTCGAATACTCATCGAGCTGCATATTTTCAGGTACTGCAATTCGTACGTCCGTCCGACTGACGCGGAACTTATTCGGCGGAACGGTACGAAATGACTTCGGGCAGAGATTGTAGAGAATTGAAAGAGGCGAAGGGAAAAGGCGAAAATAAAAGGGAGTAAAGTCGTCCACCGGTGGAAATAGGCCGCGCGACCTCCTTGCCGGACAATCGGATACCTCGCGGTGTCACTCGTCACTCACCGTACTGGGCTTTGACTTGAGCGGTGGCGGCGGCATACAGGTAGACGCGCAGTGGCTCGCAGGCGGCCAGTGGGCAGCCGCCGTCCAGCGGCGCACGCAGCGCGCACAGGCCCAGCGCCAACGTGTGGCGCAGCGGGTGCGGCACGCCCGGCTCCTCTGAAAGAAGCCACAACGCAACGTCAGCAGCCGCTCGCATGCCCGACGCCCTCGCCGCAGACACCACTCACCGATGGCCTTGGCCAGCAACCTGCTCAGCAGGAACAGCAGGCGGCGCTCGGCGCGGCCCAGGAGGCGCGCTGCACCTTCCGCCGCACCGTCCGCCGCTCCGTCCACCGCACCGTCCGCCGCACCGTCCAACGCCGTCTCCGTCGCTCCAACGAGCCCGTCCTGGAAGGTCCGCAGAGTCGGCAGAGCAGCCGCTTCTGCAACCGAAAGTCACCGTGGACGCATCGGCTCTCTCCGTTCTCCGTCCTTACTTTCCGAACGAAGATGAGATCCGAATTATCGAAAGATAATTCTCACCCTCTCGGCCAATGTCAATAATTCTCCCTCCTGGACATCTTTCATTTTTTCCAGCTGCTTGTAACATATTTCACTTTTTGTGCATGTGCACATTTATTTTTACAGTTTTTGCATGTTTTTCTTGTGTTTTCTGCGATTTGCATCTCTAAAAAGCTATTTCGGCGTAATCTTTGTAACTTTGAAATGACGTTTTTGACATAAGCAACAGTACTATCAACCGGCTTACAATTTAAAGTAACAAAAATAACAATAATCAAAAATATAAAATTAAATAATAAATCAAATCTGTCATAAATATTTACGATTTTCTCTGATTTTTTTTAAAATAAACACAATAATTTAATTCTCTAGTTAAAATTTAGATTTTTTAGGCTGCCCACCATTTTTAAATGGCCATTTCCGCCGGCAGCAATATTTTTCGACTGTGGAGGGTGCAGCTGGGTGGCTGGTCGCCCTTCACGGTCAAGGTCGAGTTTTTTAGGGGGGAGCCCACAACTCAACCTTTTTTTAAAAAATGTGTTTGATTGTTTTCTTTTATTGGTAAGGGATTTTCCTGTTTTTGTACATATCTGGCGAATTCATGATCGGTTGGGATTAGTTACCTTGCAGTTTTTCTTTCTTTAGAATCGGCCGAGCGCTCTGTATTAATCCAAAATATAGTTTGATCGAAGTATTTAAACCCTCGCTGGATGTCTCGATGTGGCGGATTGCAAACTCAACTTTTTGATCATGTGCACGTGGATGTAAAGAAGAACTGGCGCTCTGTGCGTTAGGATCGAGAAGACCTTTTGGGGTTTTACAAACCTGCGATGAATGTAACTCCTGTTGGTTTTATTGTCTCAGTTCGCGTTCGAAATTGTCTTTGTTCGAAATAATATTTAACGACGGTAAAGGCTTACCTGTCAATTGTACTCACCGATTGTAATTCATTATTTTCTTTTAATTTGCACGTCCTCCTGGATTTATTTTTGCTGACGGCATTAAAACCACAGTATTTCACAAAGAGTAGTTTTATTTCTGGAGGAAATTGATCCCGTGCAAAACGGCAAGACTTTTAAGAGGTACCCTAACCCTGTAATTTTCTGCGAATTTCTTTTGAGGTAATTTTGTTTGGTTTGGTTATGTGGTTATATTTTAGTTTCTGCGTGTCATCTTAAAACGCGGTAGCGTCCATATTTGTTTGAAATTTCTTTCGGCGTCTGATTTGTTTTTCTTTTTTGTTCGTCCCCATAATGAGGGAATAATTTGGTTAAATTTAATCGGGTATAATTTGGTTAATTGGTATACATTTATTTTGGGTATAATTTGGTTAAATTTAAAATCCGCCAGAGGAAAATTATAACTAGAACAATAGCGATGATGAAACGCACCTATCCCTAATATACCGGCAAAGTTGTGAATGAACTCGAAGACCATCAGCATGTCGGCGATGATACGTCCTGGCAACGGAGCCCCCGGGAAATGAGTCAGCTCGGGCAACTTCTTCCGCTCGGGCAAACGGGAATCCTCCCGAGGTCGTCTGCGGACAAACATTTCGTTATTATTATCATTTATTCCGGACGGACATCTCCAGATTGGATCTTGTAAAGCTAGTCATGAACGGTATTAAAAAAGAATTAAGTACGTAACGAATCTGTTTATAAATTAATCGACGGAGCTTGCGCTGATCGCTTCAAATGGTAGTTTATTCCGCACGTCCACCGCTCTTATTTTGCAGAATGTCATTGGAAGGATTAGATTTAAATTTTGCACTATCGCTCGACTGTTCAAATTCACAGCCGCCTCCGACTAGAACCGAGAATTGTAAGCTTTCTTCGGCCGGCATTCCTCGCTTCCCGAGATGAGTTTAAAAGAATTTAAACTACTAATGCATTCAAACTACTGATGCGGCTCCGCGCCCGATATTTGGCATTAAATCTTCGGCAGTACGATCTGCTTCATTGCCACAGAGCAGCGTTTATCGAAGTGTCGATCGCGATCCCCTCGGGGATCGCGAGTCGCCCAACCGAAAAATAATAACCGATGAAATTGTATCTAAAATCAAAATTACAAACAACATAAATGCGAGAGTACATTAATATTTTTTTATTAATGAGAGGAATGAGCTTGTTTTTCTTTGAGAAAGTAATAATCGAGTTTTTCTCTAATTGTGATTTATTTCTCTGAGACGAGAGTGAGATGGAGTCATACGAGTAAAAAAGGGAGAGAGAGTGCAAGTGACCGGTTCGCGAGAAGGCGTAAGTGATCTGTTCATTAACCAATAAACCTTTTTCCAGATCTGCTTTGCTAATTTTTTTTCTTGGGATTTCTATGTAGCTACAATCGGTCACAGCATTCTAAACCATAATCAGATGTATTGTCGAGTTAAAGGTGTGTAAGATAACTGCTTCATCGATAAATATTAATGTCTGCATCCAGTGTTAGCATCTCAGATTTGCTACGTTGTAACAAAATTTACTTTTGGATACACATCCAGGTTTTAAAGGTCTTCAGAGG
Source organism: Micropterix facetella (assembly GCA_027564375.1). Classification (NCBI taxonomy): domain Eukaryota; kingdom Metazoa; phylum Arthropoda; class Insecta; order Lepidoptera; family Micropterigidae; genus Micropterix; species Micropterix facetella. The sequence continues at coordinate 34,302,680 of JAOPUG010000001.1, read as the reverse complement.
TTTCCTGAAAATTGTTCTTTTTCAAAACACAAAATATCATTATTGCCAGTAACTGTCAGTTCTATCACAGGCTGGCAATTCAAAGAGAGAAAAAAAAATATTTTGATTAATACAAAAAATCAGGCATAAAATAATATGATTTTCTCTGGATTTTATAAAATAAACCAAATATTTTTTTCTCAAGTTAAAAATTCTGATTATCATATTGCATGTTGTGGCAATATGGCTGCTTCCGCCAGATAGTCTGTATTAAACAAAAACGGCAGTCACGAGCGGTCTCGTGCCAGCCGGATGAATGTTTTTTTAGAGGGTTAAGAGTTATCCAACTCGTCTTCCCTTCAAGCAAAAGTTTATTAAATTTATTTATTTATTTACTTCTTTCTTTCTTTATTGCCAATTGTGTTAGTTGTACATTTTTGACATGCATGTGAAATTAGTGGCTAAATACAATTCCTGTGTAGTATACAGATAGACAAAAAAGTTTCCATTCCATCCTATATATAATGTTTCTGAATCTAATTACTATTACCAATTGGCATAACTCGGACCCATCCAGCCAAGAACTATAATTCAAACGAAATAAAAACTAAATAAATTAGAAATATATTTAGCGATACAAATTATTTATTTGAAATATGACAAAATTTTCTTAAAATATTTTAGTTTTAGATGTGTAAGTATAAGTTAGGTTTATATGTAAGTATAATTTTGTGTTAGAATATGTATTTAAATAGCCCTCCAGGTAACTACATATGGATTTATAATAAGCCCATTACATTAAAGAGAAGTTTAATGACGCGGCCCCAGATGAATTGATGTCTCACCACAATTTTTTCATCATTTTCAATTTTTGTCACAGTACGTGTTACATGGATGTCGGCTCTGCTTATTGGCGAGTCCACTACAAAACCTTTCTCAATGATCGAAAAAGCTTCAGATTAGATGCTGGAGTACATTTCCCCGAAAATCTCAGATGCACAGCCCTCTGTCCAGATATAACTCTTTACTCCCTATCTCGGAACATGGACCTTATCGTAGAATTACCTGTTCCATGGAAATAAATACCATGATCTCGCAAATGTCATCACCCGGAAAGGTTCACTGTTCACCTTCACGCGGTGGAAATAGGCGCTTGTGGCCTCCAAGCCAAATCTCTATTTCAACTGTTTAAGGATCTTGGTCTCTCCAGGAAAATAATTAACTCCTTCCTAGAAAACATATCTAAAACAGCAATTTCTGCATCTCAATTTCTATGGCTTCGAAGAGGAGTGAAAGGGTGGTAAAGTGTACATACACATGTGGTAAGACAGCTGTCCTAAACCTACCACAGTCGGTCGTTAATCCGGAGTCCACCGCTCACCCACCAGAAGTGTAAAAATAATATTACGATGGGCCCGACTGGTCAGTGAATTCCACGGCAGCTCCGTTTGTACTTACTTAATATAGTATTAGTTAAGTACCTATGTAGCATATTGGTATTGCTTTTAAGTATACAGGCTGTAATGTTATGGTACTTATGTTTGTTTGAATAAAGATAAATAAATAAATCTAAGTCACCTGATATTTTTACCTATATTTGTTAGGTTCGAGGCTAAGGCATTGACATGTCCTTCCAGTCTCTTTTTATATCTTCCACTGTACTTTTACAGTTCTTTCTTAACCGTGGGCATTTTGAGGTGTTGGTGGATCTCATTGTTCTGGGTGAACCCTGGGGCGCTTGGTATGGACCTCAGAACTTTGTTCTTGTATCTTTGAAAGATCTCTACGTTACAGTCGGTGGCTTTGCCTCTTAGTTGAATGATGCATTAGCCACTTCGTAGGAGTCATACTTATGAATTTGGAATTCAATTCAGTCCTTTTATTTTTGATGTGGTCTTTCCAGTTGAGACATCTTATTAAATGCATGCCTAAACATTTGACACAATTATTATGGGGTAGAATATCTTCTCCCAGTTTCACTGCTGGACAATCGCCTCTCCGCAGAGCAAAGGTGATGTGTTGGAATTTGAATGTGTACCTTGATTGCCAACGTGTCAGCCACTGATGGGAGTTCATTCAATTAGAGTTGGAGAATTTCGGAGGAAACTTGTGGGTCGGAGCAACTAGTCAAGATGGCTGTATCATCATGGAATCTTGCAGTAGTTACGCATTGAAATTAAAGGTAGATCAGATGTATATATTGTATAAACAGGGCCCAATACTGATCCTTATGGCACACCAGCTTTTATCTCAAAGAGGTTTGAAACTGCTTCTCGCTGGACGACTTGAAAGACTCTATCTGTGAGATATAATTTGAGGATACTGTTACTATGTACATTTGATGAAGCCATTTTTAAATTTTGTATAGTAGTCCCTCGTGCCAGGCTTTATTGAATGCCTGTTGAATGTCTAGGAATACTGTGGAGTGGTATTATTTTTGGCTCATTCGTAGTATTACGTAGGACGGGCCATATAGTCTGATGCATGCTGTGCGTTTGTTTGTTTGTCCGTCCGAAGACTTCCCGTGGTCCAATCTTAGCCAAATTTGGTATGCAGCCTCTCTGCATGACCCTAAGCACTACCAGGTAGCAGCAAATTCGATCCGAGTCGTGCAGTTGGTGCTGCAGACATACTGGTTTGCTTGAGCTGGAGGAGGATCTGACCAATGGGTAGAGCAAGCGTAGCGTATATGTGTATTTTTGGAATCATGGTGACGAGAAAAACTTGCTGGAATAGGTTTCAAGCCATTTTGGATAAGTCAGGGGTTACCGATCACGGGATGGGCCAAAATTGCCGATGTATATTGCTACATTTTCTGTTTTTTTTTTTAGAGTTTTTCTTATTTCCTAGAGACACTTATACCACTTGTTCGATAGTGGAATGCTCGATATTGTAAACTTATCAAAGAGTTTGTGTTTTTACTTTAATATGTTCACCTCTATCTTTAATATGATCAGCATCACAGTGATTATAATTAGGGGGTGGCAGGTGCGGACTATACCGGACGGCACCTTCTTGGAGACGGTATTTTGTTTTTTTTTTTGTAATTTAATTTGTTAGTAAATGAAAAGAACAAAATTCACTGTTACATAATGCACAATAGCGGAAATGACTGGCCCTCGATTCTAGTGTCATGGCTCTCTCTACCATAACTGCTACCTCAAACAAAAAAAACCTCGTTGAATCGGAATGTAACTGAGATTATGCATTATGAACATTCTCCCAAGAAAAACTGTCTATGCCACCCCTTACCTGCACTCGCGTTCTCGAGTCTTGGTTATCTTTTGGGACAAAATCTGCTGGAGTCACTGCATGAGGAAAATGCTTCATGAGAATTACTGCATTCCAACAACAGCAGATAAATTTAGTGGCAACACTGATGAAGCACCTATCCGAAACAGAGTGATAGACTTGTGGTAATCCAGGCTCAATATAAAATGCTGAAACCGGACATAAAAGCTTAATCAAGAGGGAGATGAAGAAAAATGAGAATGAAGAATAACTGGATTCCCCACCGTTCAACACTGCATCAAGCGGGGGATTCTTAACAAACATAGTATGCTTGATTTGTTTATTATCCAATCAAATCAAAGCGACCATAGACAAATTTATCATATTAGTTTTGTCAAGAATAACTCCCTCAAACACACGTCCATTCTTTTCCGCCTCCCGGGCCCTCGTCAGACAGTTTATTCACTGCACAAGTGGGGGGGGGGTGATAAACTCGAGAATCGCCACGGGCGACACAAACTCTAGCTACCACCGCTGATAACAACATATTAATATTGTGTCGTAAGGATCAACTATTGAGATGTATAAACCTATAAAGGTACCTAATACCCAAGTAATATGACTTTAAATTGAAAAGAAAAGTATACCTTAGTTCTGTGAGAATTTCTATTTCTTTCCTTCTTTCTTCTCGTCTCTTTTCTTTCTCTATCAGTCTGAAAAATAAAATTATGATATAGTATATTAATAAGAATTCTATTGTTGTGTTTATGGCAGGGATGCAACCAATTATGATATAATTAATCGATGATTATTGATGTTTTCGGTTACGAATCAATTAGCATACGGAATCAGCGCAGCGCCAAGGATTTTTCTATGAATCATAGCAGTGGAAGTTTGCGCGCGAGGCTTGTCAGCCAAATTCTGTTTCACCTCTTTAAAGATTTTGGTTTCTCTAGTAAAATAAACAATTCCTACCTGGAAAAAAAATCTAAAACTGCAATCTCTGTATCTCAAATTCTATATCTTCAAAGAAAGAGTGAATGGGTGGTAAGGTGTATGCTCACATGTGCCAATACAGCTGTCTACAACAGACAGTCGTTAATCCGGATCTACCACTCACCCCCCTCAGAAGTCTAATAATAGTATTATGTTGGGCCCGACTCCGGTCAGTGAATTACATTGTAGCTCTGTTTGTTTTTATATTGCCACTAACAGGATGTCCTTCTTAGGACTTATTTTGGATGAACATGATGTATACTTTTGTCCAGACAAAGCGAAGGAAATCCAGGAAACACAAGCATCTACAGATATTGCCAGATTATGAGCATCTCTCAGTCTATATAATTTGTATGAAATTTTTATCACAAATAAATTGGAAATTTTGGAGTAACTGCATCGGCTATTAAATTCAAGGAAGTGGGGAGCAACAGAACAGGATGCTTTTGAAGAAGCAAAAAGAGGCTTCGATCGGATATTATGAATTGGGCAGAAAAGTATTAATGAAATGTGATGCGCGGAATGGGCTGTCAAATGTCCCGGAATGAGAATGCAACCACACGAAAGAAGGTAGAGCCAGCTGGACAAGGAAGCCCTCGCCATCGTAATTACCATTGGACAGTTCCATCAATATATTGCAGGCTGATATTTTAGTATTTTTACTCATCACAAACATTTAGTGGGTTTATTTAATCCCAAGAAAAGAATTCCAGAAAAAATATCAGTATGCTTAAATGGTCATTGATATTGGATTCTTATTATTATGACATAAAGTACAGGCCTGGGGCAGAAATACAAAATGCAGATGCTCTTAGTAGAAAGAATCGGCCATTACCAATTAGTAGCATTGACTAAACTGATCCGAGGGAGGTGCTGCTGGTAGAAGTGCAACCTCAAGGTTGGAACAGCAAAAGAAATCTTTGTAAATTTAAGCATATTGTATATAAAGAGATTCTTGCTATGGAGCAATAGAGTGGAGGTCCTGGAGGTAATGACGAAACAGGTATTAAAACTTTAACTTAACAGACATGCTGGTATTGTGCAAACTCAAGCTTACGCATGAGGCTATATATGGTGGCCTAGGATGGAAAAGGGCGCTAGGATAGCCTGGCATGGACGATTTGAAGAAATGGTGGCATCATGTCAAGCTTGTCAACTGACAAGGAATAATCCACCTCGAGAACTGCAACATTGGACTGCCTGGAGAGAGGGGTCTAATGAACCCGTGCAGCTCAGGTCATAATGGCCAACTATATCTATCGCGGTCGGCCCAACTCACAGTTCAACACCTATCCGGCAGCCTCCTCGAAGAGGGATGAAACCGGTGAACCCACTGTGATGCAAGACGGTTGATCTGGGAGAAGACCTCGGGCGACCCTGGATGTCCGAGCACCGGTCGGCATGCTGGCCTTTGCTTAGCGACCATCCTGAAGACAGGCTCTCCACTCTCGGTTATATGCGATGATCAACTGGTCTGATCCGAAAGTGCACATTTTCTTAGGCGGGAAAGGGAAAGCATCTTATGAGATGGAGGATGAAAGGGGCCAAGTTCATCGAAGACACCTTGACCAATTACTGCATCGTAGGACAGCTCATCTAGAACTACCCGACGACCGGAAGAAGGACATTTAGATTCTAGAGGAGTGGCCATTGATTCTTGAAATACCTAGATTGTCTTTCTTAAAAATAGATTTATACGTTTGTATAAAACTAACTTTGGTGGAAAGGTATTGTTATGTTTAAAGGTAACATCAAAGTACCTATATATTTTGACATGGCAACAATGTTGGTCTTAGAAAATAAATGACGGCAATGACGGGTAGTCCGATATGGTGAATAGCATTTTTTAATAATAATAATAATGAAACCTAGCAGGTGTACCTAGCGATTAAAGTGCGTGCGCGTCGTTTCTCTCGCTCTTCGAATCTTCTTCTTGAGTCTAAGGATTTCACCAGACAACCATGCTGCCGTCGTCTTTCTCTTTCCTATAACCGTACAAAGTCACAAATGTTAAAATAATTTTCACTTAAATCGATTACAAGATCAAAATAAAATTTAAAACATTGGGCAAATCTGTTAGAATTATTTATCATGTAACCATAGACCGCACTAAAAGAAATAGATAGAGCACTGAGAGGGAATTATATGCAGTGGATTGTTTCGCGATTGTCTTTTTGCAGTAACAGATCGCCATATTGATATTTGGTAGAACAAGTTTTGAACAGTAGTGCCCAATCTATTTCTTAACAGTCTATGTATGTAACTAAATAAGTCTGAAATAAATCGACAATGACAACATTACAGCGACCTTCATTGTCAAGTTGTTCATCATGAAAAACATGCATTTTTTCTGGATAGGTAATCTTTTAGACTTCTGCAAGTCTAAAATTATTTCCAAAGCGAAATTTTTGATTATATTGTAAAATTATATTATAAAATTATATTGCTATACTACATATGTCCGCAGTGTCACTGAATTTATGTGCTGTGTATGGAGTCCATATTACTCTGTTCATATTGACCAAAGCAAACAAACTCAAAAACGTTTCATAAGGAGAATGAACTACTGCAAAACTTGGTATTTGAAACATACGAGAAGCCTAAAATATCAAATTTTAATACCTCGGAAGACCGCCGCAAAGTAGCCGACATAGCATTGCTCTGCGACATCTTTCACAACCAGTTGGACTCTGCTGCAATATTGTCATTAGTCCATATATGGGCGTCTACGTAACAAACAAGGTTTCCCCATACGTTTCATGTACCAAGGTGCAATACAAACCATGGAGAAAACTCTCCTATTAGCTGTATTATGTACGAGTACAACAGTAGGTTCGGTGACACTGTCGCTGATATTTTATCTGTTTCGACATAAACATCTTATTAGGGTAATATGTGAAAAGTTATAATTGATAATTATACGATGGCAGTCCGATAAGTACTTAGCCTTACCGCCCGATGGCGTCACTATCGCAAGAGAAATTTACTATCGTGTAGTACATTCTCGTAGACGGCAACTGTCAAAATTTCAGCCGAATTGGACTTGAAGTTTTGTTTTGACCGCATGTGGAAGCGGGCGTGTCCGCGGATTTTAGAAAAATGGAAAAAGAGCAATATCGGTCGGTGATTCGATTCTTGTTTTTGGAAGGGAAATCGCGCAGCGAAATCAAAGAGCGCTTGGATGCTGTGTACGGTGACTCTTCTCCTTCGATGGCGACTATCAAAAATTGGTTTAACGAGTTTCAATGTGGTCGCACGACAGTTTTTGATGAGCCATGCCCGGGTGGGGTGCCCTGAAAACGGCTACCGTGAAGGATAAAGTGACAAAAATCCACGATCTCGTATTGGCAGACCGCCGATTGAAGGAGCGTGAGATAGCTAAGACAGTAGGCGTCTCAAAAGACTGTGTGGGTCATATCTTGTATAAAATTTTGGGCATGAGAAAGCTGTCGGCGCAATGGGTGCCGCGTTTGATTACTCCGGACAACAAGCGCAACCGTGAGACCACTTCAGAGCAGTGTTTGACGCTGTTTAAGCGCAATTCGAAGGAGTTTCTGCGTCGTTTGTGACCGTCGACGAAAGATGGATCCACTGGTACACACCAGAGACCAAGGAACAGTCGAAACAGTGGACTTCACCCGACGAACGTTCTCCGAAGAAGGCGAAGACTGTCCTATCGGCCGGAAAGATGATGGCCACCGTTTTCTGGGATTTACAAGATGTGATCTACATCGACTACCTGGAGAAGGGCAAAATGACCACAGGGCTCTACTATGCTGAATTATTGGGCCGATTCGACGCCGAATTGCAGAAAAAACGGCCCATTCGACGAAGAAAAAAGTGCTCTTCCACCATGACTACACACCGGCTCACACCTCCGCCGTCACCACGGCCAAATTGGTCGAATTGGACTACGAACTGCTGCCCCATCCACCGTATTCTCCAGATTTGGCCCCGCGCGACTTCTTTTTGTTTCCAACCTTGAAAAAGTCACTCGCTGGGCAGAAATTTGAGTCGAATGAGGAGGTCATCGAAAAAACTTTTTTTTCAGACGGGTTAAAGAAGTTGGAGCATCGCTGGGTCAAGCGTATCGAGCTAAAAGGAGATTATGTTGAAAAATAAATCGCCACCTTTCCAAAATTTTCGTTTTTCTTTTGTAGGCTAAGTACTTATCGGATCGCCCTCCTAAGTGTCGTATTTTAACATATAAAATATGAAAATCAGACTTTATTTTTTTTATTTATTATTAAATAAACAACTTGAGAAATAAAGTTTTGTATGAAAGCTATTTTATCTAAGGATGTAACGGTTGCTAAGTAAAAGTCTTCAGGAACTTAGTATTCAGGGTGAATGAGTAGCTACGCCAAGTGTTTAGATTTTGTTTGTTCGTTAGTATATTTGCAATGTTGCGGGATAAGATTTGCTTCAAATTTTGTTTTAATATGATCTTTCAATCTTACGTCGTATTTTTCAATGCGGATTTTGATCGCTTTGCTCATATCCCAGGTGTCCTTCAAATTTTAGACAAGGCAAATTGGTCTTTTTAAGTAGAATTCCGTAAGCTGTAACTACAGTTTTGTTTACGGGCACTTTACCGACTATCATGTACTTGGTCATTGTGACGTTCCACTTAAACCTATATTTTTCACATACTTGGAGTTGGATTTCTTACGCCTATTTATAGTACAGTATCATCTGTATATCTTACATTGTTTAAATTTACACCATTTACCTTGACCCCACTTTTGGATTCGTATAAGATATACTAAGTAAGGTTGAAAAAAAAATATGTTGTGGGCGACAACACCAAAACTTTCCCAGCAGTATACATCCACGAAGATAATGATTTTGTTCGAGGTAATGATTTTCATCTGATTTCATTCAAATTCAAAATATGCATATATGTCCCATATGTAATCAAGTTACTTGTGTCAAATTCAACCATTTGACATTTTAAAAAGACAAAATTTTGAATTTCCAAAATTTTCATTCGATTTCTAGAGTTTCCAAAGAGAATTAACGTATTATTTCAATCCAGTTCTATCCCTCCCTTCTAAAGGGTCACCTTGCTCAAAATCAATACCTTCGTCGATGGATACCTCCGGGAAAATTTTGTGTCACCCACAACAGATTTTTTCAACTAGTGACAGGTGACAGTTGGAAAAATACTTTCAACTGTTCCGAATACAGTTTTTCATGGGCTTTCAAATGACATATCGCGTCAAATTCTGTAAGATATGACTTCTGTCTTTTTTGACAGTGACACTTCTGTTTGACAGATGACAGCCAAAAGCTATTGGATGCATTCCAGGGTGAGACTATGACTATATACCAATTTTCAACTCAATCGATTCAACGGCTTGGCGGTTATCGTGAGAGATTACACACAGACACACACACATCCACACAGCAGACTGAAAAACATCACTCTGAAAATGGTCCTAATCGTCTTGACTTAACCTCAAAATGAATATGTCCATCGTTATTTTAAAAAAAAAACGCACAAGTATAATACTTTCTCTTCCAGTAGTAGCCTGGAAAGTAAAATAATAGTAAACATAAATTGACAGTTACAAGGCCGGGTCGAAAATACTTTTCATTTCGTAATGTTTCTAATTTTTACATTTCGTAATGTTTTTATTCCATTATTTGCAGAGGCAGACAAAGAAGCTTGTAAGTGATGTGTGAATAGATTAGCAGAGTATACTTGACACATAGATGTTAGAGTGGCTTAGCAATTTGCACTACTGCCATTTTATGTATTTAGGACATAATGGGCGCAATTGCGTTTCTTCGTAAACTAATATTAAATATTAGTTCATGCTAACGAACGAGACAGAGATACGAAATGAATGATTGTCAATTTTCCCGCACCAAAACTACCTGCCGAACTTATAGCCATCCGAATAAATTTGAACACATTTTGTATGGCCTCAGATTTAGTTGTTTTTTGTTTTAGTGGGTAGTTTTAATGCAGTATAGTGATAACCATTTATTTCACATTCCGCTCTAACGTATTACCCTGTCACGTTCACATAAACTAATTTCTGATTTTAGTTCACGAAGAAACAGAATCCAGCCCAATGAGTTTTTTTAGCATAGACTTGAGAAAATAATGCAATGGCACACACGATTGATTGAGTGTTAATGTTGTCGTTTTTTGTTACCTATTTATATTTAATAATTCTAATAATAGAGGAAATATTATGCAGAAAGTAGAATTTAAAATGTTTTCATTTAATATGGTCAAAGAATATTTTCTAGAATAAAATGAAATTTAGTTAAATATATTATTAAATAGGAGACAAGTCTAACATTTTGTACTTTTTCTTTAATTCCAGACCGTTATTCACGTGATGTCTCTTCTCGGGTCATTGGGGGCTTACTATGTCTTTACTCTAGTATATAATTCTGTCTGCGTTAGCTGTTTCCACTTGCCATCCACATATTGGGTGATACATAGGACAATGCTTGACCCGATGTCCTGGCTCGTAATGGTCGTGACAGTGGTCGCTTCATTGGCACCGAGGTACGTATAATAATTATTCTTAGGTCATACTGACAGTTGCAGGTATTTGTTAATGCACAATATTTATTATGTTTATTGTTTAACAATTACATTTTTACATTCTTTTACATCATCGTATGGAGAAAGTTGTTCTAGCATAAATAATAAATAGATACGAACAGAGTTGCAATTGATTAATTAACCATGCTCGGACTCCCGGACCTCCCGTCTAGTCGCAGGTTCAAAGTCGCTTGCCCGGTCTTCTACCTTAAGTAAGCGGTAATTTCTCACTGGAATTATCGCAAATCCAAGGCGTCCTTTGCTCGGCCTTGGCACCGAGATCGGGTGGCCATTGGATTGTTTCTAAGGGTAGATAGTTTATGGTACCTATCTACCCCCGTTACCTTAGATTGCATTACGCTTCCAAACCCCCCCTATATACGGCTATAGGTCCGTTGAGCAAGGCCGGTAAACCGACCAATACATCAATTTCCAGGGCCGCCCGAGGTGTTATTCCAGGTCAACCGCAAAGCATTTTCACCGGATTGGCTGCCGAATAGGAGTTGAGCCGTAAGTCGTACCGACCGGTGTAAACAAGATGGTCATATGGCCCGAGCTACACATGCCCCATTAGGCCCCTAATGTAACAAGATAGCTGTCCTAAACCTACCACAGCCGGTCGTTAGTCTGGAATCGATCGCTCACCCTCCTAGAAATGTAACAATAGTATTATGATGGTCCTGACTTTGATTGGTTAATTCCATAGCAGCTCCGTTTGTATTAACTTTACTTACGGATAGGTAGATAAAGGTCTAAAGTAAATTCTGATTGAGTCTCAGTTTATTAAATTCCTAAATACCAGAGAATTACTCATTTATTTATTTTTTATTTTATTTTCTTTCGGATTACTTACAGCCAATAATTATTTAATCAACTATTTTCGAAACTTGAAGCCATTATAATAACTAAGTTACCAATGATAATAACAAAAATTAAACATAAATAAACTAGTACAGTTAAACCTACTGATAGCTTAAATAATAAGAAAAACACTAAGCCTGACGACCACCTTACGCAGTGAAAATCAGTGAACAACTTTAAATACGCTATTGCTGGTATCATATTCTCACCTATTTAAGACATTCGTTGATAAACGTAATAATCTATTTAATCTATAAGTCGAAGAACGTTTTAAATTAATTGAAATTCCTTCAGAGTGTAGTAGTTTTTCATTAAAATCATTGCAAGACTAATGAATTCTGAAAGATTTTTACCTCTTAGAGGGTTCATCAACTGCTGACTTAGAAATTGACACAGGTTTATGTTATTTTAAAATTCATAGTCCAAAAAAATCTTAAGCCATATTGGCTCATTTTTATCGATAATTCTCTGCTAATTACTATTATTATTAAATAAAACTTTAATCACATGACACTTTAGGCCGTTAACTAACTATGCGTGTAACATTTATTGTTGAAACATTTGTATTGGGTTGTTCGGAAAGTAATTTCGTTTTTTCCCAACAGATGACTTAATTTGTATTTTTTTTAGAGCCCACATCACACTTAAGCCGCATAATCATTATATATTTTGACAGCTGAAATAGCAAGGCTTGCTTGTGAAAAAGTTCAATTGATTCTACACTGTAGTTTTTGGTTGGTATCCTTTCAAACATGGAAAGTGAAAAGCAACATTTTCTACATATTTTACTTTTTTACTATCGAAATGGTAAAAATGCTGTTCCAGCAAGAAAAAAAATATCCGATGTATATTGAGAAGATATATTGTCAGACAAAATTTCGATCCGGCAATTTTGATGTTGAAGATGCATCACGTTCTAGAATGCCAGTTAAAGCTGATGGACACGATAAAGGCGTTAATTGATGCAAACCGGAGAATAACAACTTGTGAGATCGCTGAGAAATAAAATCTGTCGAATTCGACCGTTCATGATCATTTGAAATGCCTAGGTTTAATCTTAAAGATCGACATATGGGTTCCTCATGTTCTTACGGAAATTAATTTGTGCCGTCGCATTGACGTCTGTGATTTGCTTCTCAAATGTCGAGAAAATGATCCATTTTTGAAGTGCATCATCACTGGGGACGAGAAATGGGTTGTCTACAACAATTTTAAATGCAAGAGATCATGGAGTAGAAAAGATGAAACGGCTCAAAGCACTTCGAAAGCCGATATTCATAAAAGAAAGGTAATGTTATCTGTTTGGTGGGATTTCAAAGAAATCGTTTTTTTTTTAACTTCTACCGGACAACACAACGATCAATTCTGAAGTGTACTGTCATCAGCTGGACCAATTGAATGATTTATTTAAATAGAAAAGGCCAGAATTGATCAATAGAAAAAGTGTAGTGTTCCACCAAGATAATGTGAGACCTCATGCAAGTTTGCTAACTCGCTAAACGCTTTTACAGCTTGGACGGGATGTACTGCCACACACACCATATTCTCCAGATCTGGCCCCTTTTGATTATTATTTGTTCTGGTCTCTACAAAAAATTTTAGACAGTAAAACCTTTACTTCAAACGAGGAGGTCAAAAATCACTTAGATCTTTTTTGTTGTCACCAAAAAAAAACCAATAATTATGAATGTAGAATCATGCTACTGCCAGAAAGATAGCAAAAGGTATTGGACCAGAATGGCCAATATATAATTCAATAAAATATTCATTCACTATAAGAAAACAGTTTTTTATTTTCATAATAAAAAAACCAAATTACTTTTCGAACAGCTCAATATTTATACATTCTACTTTGTAGAAGGTATAATTATATTAAACCTGTATGTAAGTGGTCCGTTTCACAAACTTTCGTAGTTTAGATGTTTGTTTTAAAAATTCCCTTGAGTGGTAAGATGATTGTTTGTTAGGGTTGCGTGGCGGGCAGCATCAAACACCGCTTGGCCTGGCTCTATCAACCGAGCCGCACTCCAAAGACGGAAACCCCAGTACTGCGGACCACCTTTAGCCGCACACTACCACAATCCATCATCCACAACACATATATACAGGTAAAAACGTCTTAATTCCCCATATTTTTTTCATCTAAAAAACACAAAATTCCGCTGCACACTTTCATACCAATTTTAACATACTTTTAATTTTAGCTGCTAATTTACTGTTTCAGATATTAATTTTATTCTGACAACAACTTAACAAGAACGTAGAGCATGATTTATATTTTGTAACATTTTATTTGTAATTATGGATAAACAACAATAAAAGGCAAATGTATGTACCTGAACTGAATACATGGCGCACTAATTTATATTTTCAATTGACACTTTTTTTTTCAATTATTAAAATCAGTTTTATTAATGTTTGATATTATATCCATTTTCAGGCCAACGGAAGACGATTTTGGAAAAGCCAACTCCATGACGACAGTCGTTGGATAACCAAAGCGAAGCCTTTTTTCGAAATTCTAATAAAATTTAAAAAATGTATTAAAAATAGAATCGTTGTAACGCTGACTGATGAATTGGTGCTCATTAAGGATAAAGCGATCGAGCGTTAAATGTTGAAGATTACTGTGTACCCGTGGTGCTCTCGTGTCATAAGAAAAGTTAGGACAATATAGGCTCATGTAAAGCAGTTCTAGTGCAACACAAATAATAATGAGTCATTCAATTGTAATACCTCGAATCGATTAAAATAGGCTGTGATTTGTCCTTAGTAATACAGATAATATAGCATTTATTTTAATAAACTACATTTGCATGTGTAATTATTTTTTTAAAAATGCCAAATTGGTTTCGGATATTTAATCGAGTGACAAATCAATTGACTTCTTATTTATTGAGATATTAGTAAAAAGTCACGATAGATTTAGTACGTACCGTAATTTAATTGCAATTTCCAAGACTGTCTTTCCAATAACTACATTCTAAAATGGAGGTACTTTCTAAGAAAGATTTCTATACTATTTTTCTAATTATGTGTACATGGAGTGATTGCTTTTTCATTTCAATATCCGGACGACATGCTATGCCAAATATTTCAGCTTTGACATATCGCCCCTTGCACACTCTTAAGAAGCTATAAGCAGAATGTTTAGTTTTATTTGCCTATTGTTTGTTAGAGGATGTTGATTTTATTTGTTTTGTTTATTTTATATGATAATGCTGTGCCAATGACGATCTCAAAGATGGTATAGTTTAAAATTATGATTGTGTTAAACATGTAGTTTTTAAGTACGTTTTTTATTTTAATTTCTTAAGTCATTCTAACAGTTTTGTCAGATTTACGAAATGTTTTAATATGATTGTAAAATAGCGATGAAACGATTGTCGTTTATCACCGACGAGCCACAAAGTAGTGCCCGAAGAACAACTGTAAACTTGGTACCGTTGTAATAATTATAATTATTTCATCACTATTTTAAAATTATAACCAAAGAAATATCTAATTTTCTGATATTATTCACTTTTGAATTTAAAATTAAGTAGTGCTTAGCACTGTTGCATTTTGTTACGTTGTCCATAATTTAATATTAATCGGTAAGGGCTTCATTAAATTCCCGGTACGGAGAATTTGAAACGAATGTCTCGGTTCTGCTTATACTTGCTTAGAAATGTTGACCAACGACCAGTAATGTATTTTTTTATCTATAGATTATAAAAATAAAAATGCTAGTTTTGTAATAGGTATTTAAATATGCTGTATTTTTGTTCAAGTTGATTGTAAACAAGTTTATTGAATGTTATCACAATCAAAACAGAATTTAATAATACACATGAAAATTTAAAGTGGTTTTTTTTCTTTAGTTATCTATATAAATTCTCTTATGAAGATCAGTCGACTACGGACCCTCCTTCGCCTCCAAGCTCTTTTCAAAATCATTCAATAATAATACAAAATATTTACAGTTCATCATAGGTAGTTAAATAAATGCGAATATAAAGAGAAATATTCAAGTCTTCTACTTTTAGGCTCATGGAAGGTTAAGCACAGTTTATGGAGTTAAATGATTGTGTCTATTACAGTCTAGAATATTACCAATTATTACAATAATTATTATCTAGTAGATATGTTACTTCAATGATATGGAAAAATAATTCGTGGAAATTAATATTATTCAACTATAGCGCAATGATTCGCCGATTATAATGGAAGATACAAACACAACACAATTTTTAATTTAGATTAAGTAAATAGTCTTTTATATTACACTGCTCATGCGATACTAAAATATATCTAATTTATATTCATTTTAATAACAGTTTATATTGTTATCATAAGCGTAATTACATTTTCTTAATAAAATATTCTAACAAATCACATTAATAGTACGAGCATTTGTACCATTCTAGTATAGTAGATGTATATACTAGCTAAACCTCTAAAATTGTATGGAAAGAGTCAGATCAAAATGGAAGAAGAATAGAAGGCATTGGTCCAGAAAAAAACACTTAGAAACTCATGTCAATGATAACAATATAGTTCGATCGTTCAAAATTTTTAAACATCACAATATCAACAAATGTATCAAGAGATCAACAAAATCTAGGCGAAAGAATTGTCAAAAATCGTTGATCTACTGCTCTGTCAGAAATACTCGGAATTGTTCCATAAAACCCAAATTATTGGTCTTTATTTTGTCACCTTTAAAATAAACCCCATTCGATGCTACATCCTTATGCTGCCTAATAATCCACTCGTCAAAACACTTCTTAGAGGTGTTTTCTGTTACGGTCTTTAGTTGCTTCTGCGAATCAAATCGTCTTCCATTACATGATTTAAGTTTGTTGAACAAGAAAATCACTTTTGGTGTATACGACGCTTGGTCGAAGACATTAGTTGATTTTTTGGTCAAAAATTTGCATACACATTTTGATGTGTCGGATGACGCTGTATCGTGGTGTAATTATATCAAAGAATTATTCCACGAATCTGCCCTTTTTCGCCAAATGTTTTCTCGCCTCATAACATCCAAAAATATCGTTTGTTGACTGCCCTTCTGCAGCTCAAGAAGGAATTTGGAGTTGACAACACCACAACAGTCAGCATGACTGATGTAATTTTTTGGATTCGGCTCGCTGTCAAATCGCCATTCCGAGATGTATGGCTGGTTTGCATATCGAACTCATAAACTCTTATTTGTTCACCCGTTATGATGCGATTCAGGATGTAGAGCCCGAGTACACTGATTGCGGTGACTTGGAAGAAAATTGCAGAGCACACTTGATGTCGACTTATCTAACCAAACTGCTGTAAACTCACTTTTGACAGATTTCATCAAAACTCTATGTGACAATTAAATACACTGCTACCAACAGAGATATTTTTTTAACATAGGTTTTTTAACCTCTACAGTGAACACGATTTTTAGGCAAAATTTACAGTAGAACCTCAATTTCCTATCGCTTTTTTACCCATCACCTGTTAACGGTCTTCCTAATAATGGCTTCGACACATTGCGCTCGACGTGGTCAGCACATGCAATGCGGCACTAAAATTACTTATGGAAATTTTGTTTGTAATTTTTTTAAATGTAATTATGTTTTTATCAAGAAAATATCAAACCCTGAAAGAACCGATTATGTATGTATGTGTACTTTGATTAACTGCCATTATCAGTATAATAATTACGTAAATGTTGATATTATTTTGTGGTACTATGTAATCTCCTGTTTTCTATTATCCAGCTATTTCTCATATCTGTCACCATTTCGGTTCCAAGCCCTGATGGATAATCGAGGTTCTATTCTAAATATTAAAAATAAAAATTAGGATATTTAAATAGGTTATATACAAGTGTTCGGGAGCTAAATTCTCTTTTTTACAGGGGTCATTCTGTTCATCAAACTGAAGAAACACAACTCAATAAATAGGTTTTTTGTAAAAAAAATATTTAAAAAAAATCTAAATGTTAGATTTCCTTATACAGAATACATGTTGTTTCTACATGAAAAACTGAGTGGTTACCGAGCAAAAATCATTTTTATTTCAACTTTACGATATATCTTTTTCTTGGTAACAAAGGCCTAAATAAAAAAATGTGCTACATTATTTTGAACCTATTTTTTCATTTAAAATGAAATTTCAATTTTCACGACATGCAAAAAACATCTAAACTTTTTTTAAACATTTTTTTTTGTTATTTTTCTACTGTTTTATTCTACGTTTATTTTCCGAACATCCTGAATATGAAAATATAAAAATATCAAGTTTTTAAAGAAGATAGAGTTGTTTACATTGAAAACTACCCCTATTTTTGACGAAGGTCCCGGGATGCTCACAGTTACTTACTCTTCAAGTTAAATGAACAATTCCTGGTATTCAATTTGACAGTATGTGTAAGAAATGACATTCATTAACAGATAAACATTTTTTTTAGACTTTTGTCTGTTTAGAAGGTTTGCGAATAGTGTGCCACATGGTGACAGGTTTCCGCAGCGACATCACCATTTGGTTCCAGTGGTGACCGGCTTTGCCGATGCAGTCACCGCTGAGGGTTATTCTTCCAGTGCCGTGGCATTTGATGACTTGTTGGGCGTCAATGCCGCTGGGGAAATAAACTGGAGTGATTCGTATTTCCACGGACGATAACAGATGCGGCGGAACACTAAATATGAATGCCTCATTGAACGTCGGATGGTCCTCTTCTCGCTTTATCGACGACCGTTTTTTTGCGACCTTCCTACCGTTTCTCAACAAGTATACTTTGACGAATAGGCTGTTTGACGATGGCAATGGTAGACGTCTCCCTTTAACGAGGACGAGTGTTAACCGTTCGGCTGTTGGGAGGTACGATAGCGACAAGCGTAGCTCGCCGCATTCAATTCCACCCTGTATCAAGTAATAATTATTTTAATCAATAATAGAAGATGGTTGTTAGGGGGAATAAAATATTACCTGTCCTGTGTCAGTTAACGTCAGCCACATTGTGACTGGTTGGCGATACGTCGTCGCTCCACTTAACGACAATTCGACTTCACCAATTAAGGCGCTTGTGTCTTTATCTGTATTGTACACATGGAAGCATAGTTTTTTATTAGTCTCGTTCAGTTCGACTAAGAAGGTTTCATTGTAGCTGGGACAGTTCGTACCGCGACATAACTATAAGAAAAGAAAAAAATTTGGTTGATACACGGTATCATATACTTTCCCAAATTTTACATTGATTTAGTGACATAGAATGCTTTGATGTTCTATTGTATAATACAAAACCAATGGTATTGTCTATATCAATCAATCAATCAATAGTATGATAATTTATTTGAATTAGATTTTAATAATCATAATCAGTTTTTAAATTCATATAATACGGTACAGACAAAACTAATCATAGTTAAGTACAATCATTGAGTATAATCTATGTACTTATACAGTATTGCTGAATTTGTCAAATTTTAAACAAACACATTATACAACGATAAATGTTCATAGAATTCTAACTATTTATGTATTTATTAATTCAAAGAGTAAAATACTATGCCTATTTAATAGAATTATTTGTTAAAAATATCCAATAATATTAAAAAATAATCCATAATGATGGAGTAAAGCGCTGCTCAAGATGCGAGATGCCAGCTGCTTTCAAACTCGTTTTCTTCTCTTCGATTTAATTGATTTTTTTATTGGCTATAATATTAGCGATGTTTAGGTTCAATTTTGAAATTTTTCATTTTTAAAATTTACCCATAGTTTTAAATATAATATACCCATCATTATCATATTTTAAATGTTTTTATTATTAAACTCGTAAAATACTAAATGACTTACGAAGACAAAGTTAGAGATACTATTCTCATGCTTCTAATATACTTTTGTTTTCCATTCTAGCAGTAGTAATAACGGAGTTATGAAGTGTTAAATTTTCAGAATATAACATTTTTAATTCAAACCTCGCTGAAGAAGTCGAAAAGTGACATAGGCAAGAATTGTAGGCATCGTCCTTAGAATTGCAAGTTACATTTATTTATATTTCGAGGACCAGTATTAACAGATTTATGATTTTTCAAAATTTTGAATGGCTGCCATTCTTGGACAAAATGGCGGATATCTCTCATCTGTTTTTCAGATCTCAGCATTAGGATGAACTATTTTTGTATGTAATTTGGTCCTAATTGGTGGTGTGATTTCTGCTATACATATAATGGTTACAGACACACACACGCACAGAGTGACATTTTCCAGAAATCACTTTTGGATTCTCCGGATCTCAAAACGTAGAGATTCGGTGAAAACATAAAATATAAATTTTGCTCGAAATCAAGACTGCCTATTTATATACTTCGTATAACACGATGTATTTTTTAGGGGAAATAATTAGCATGCTTATGTGATATGTAGAAGGATAATGATTGACATTTATGCTATTTTCGATTGACCATCGCTAATTTACTCCACTGCTACTGCGGACTAGGATATCGGCAAGCCTGCGGACATTGTTTACCTCGGCTTCAAAGTAGCATTCGACAGGGTCCCATTAAAAAAAATACAAGATGGACCACTTCGGAATAAGACTAAAAGTTCTCGAGTGGATCAATGACTTTTTTATCAAACGTCCGTTCTCAGTAAGAATTGGTGACTGCGAATCTGACCAATAAAATGTGTAGCAAGTATATTACAAGGTTCAATTCTAGGAACTTCCCCGATCTCAGCAATGTCATTACACCGCAAGCCAAGTTTCTTTGCCGACAACACAAGGTTCTTCGGTAACTCTCTGATAAGCAGCTCGCAACTACAGACTGACCTTGACAACATCTCTAAATAGACACAAAAATGGTCGATGTAAAATTTAAGGAAGTTGAAGTTCAATAAGTTATCAGATCCCTCGTTATGTGAGTATCGGCGTCCATCCGCCATAAGTGTAATACAAGGCAACATACCCCTGTTCGGTAGAAGAACTTGCATTATGTTTCTATATAACCAATTAGAAAATGTTAAGCTTCACGGTGAATAAATGCTCTTGTAGCTGCGAGAGGAAAAAACCAAATCGTGACACGGGAGGAATTAATTTGAAAGAGTAGGTACCCTGAGAAAGATCAGCTAAGTAAATGTGAAGAACTTCAGTTATTTCTCGTATACAGGCGTATCGGATATAAATGCCAGTTAGCTCTTTAGTGAGTTGTTTAACGTTGATTGTGTTCTTGACGAGAATATTACAGTGGCTATTCCGATCGAAGTTTTTAGACGAACCAAGAAAATTGAAATCAAAAATGTATTTCCTAATCTATGTATTGCCTATTCTGAGAGTACTTTTAATCATCACAGTAACGATTGCTAGTAGTTAAAGAGGCTTCAGTAAGATGCAACTCATTAAAACCTATCAGCGTGACCACAATAACGGAAGAATGACGAGTTGCACTCACCATAATTTCAATTAAAAATTATGAAGCACAAAAGTTAAACTTGGGAGTTATAATTTGATCATTTGCAGAAAGAAAAGCCCGAACAATCGCTCTGTGAAGTTGTGCAGAGGAGACATTCGTTTAGGCTTCGAGGGAAACTTCACAGGAATCAGCGCCTGGTGCAATTCGCTGACGAGGAAGTCACTGCTAGGCTTAAAAGCAACCGAGACGGGAAAAGAGCACGACAACGAAAGAAACATATTTCTTTTACATATCAACGCGTTAATAAAAGGACAAAACAGAAACCGAGGGTGAGAGTATAATCATTGATTATATAACACATTATATAATCATGTATTACATAATCAATGGTATAATGTTGTAACACTGTGGGAAATTGTATTTCAAAAATCTGGAACATTTTCATTAGGTAGTAAGCGACCCACCTCCCACATCATGACTCACAGAAAAAAAATGAATGTGTTGATGTAATCCTTACCCTCGTTTGCAGATGTTCTCCTAGTAAATCCGGAGATAGATAAATTGCGACATATGTGTCCGGGTAGTCGCCTGGTAGATCTTTTGCCTCTAAGAGTGTCACGGACAGAAGTGAGCCGTCGATACCAAACCTGTAAAATAGGTAACGTATCAATAATGGGTGTAGATTGGTTTTTTTAAATGTTATGTTCTGAGAGGCAGAGTTCTTTTCCAAGCGATTTTGTCCTGCGTGGTATTTTACAAAAGTCTACGTCATCTTATTACGACCAAAAAATAACCTTATTTGTCGTTTAATTATAATGGTAAGTACCAGTGATCTTCGAACAGCTGCAATAAATATAACGTCTCTACAGAAACTTACATGCACAGGTGTCACTGGTGCAATGAGAACATAAACAAAGATATAAAACAAGATACGGCTTTAGCAGTATAAACTCAGGAAATTTAAGGGGAGAACAACGAAGCACCCTCTGCTGGATATCCAGCTGTGGGTGATTGTAGCACTTTGTCTGTGTCCATCTGGACACAGACAAAATGCTACATGTGTATACTTTCTTGCGACTAAAATCACTACATAAAGCGAAATGTGCGATCACTATAAATGGCGTAAACATCAACATTATAAGATATGCAGATGATACTGTACTCATTGCCAGAAGCTTGGCAATGAGTTATTGATAAAGTTTCCTATAAGAGAATGTAACGAATACTGGTTTAAGGGGAACACCACAAAATCAAGTATACGACAGTCAATAAAGTGCTCATAAACATACCACACGTACAACTTACGCAATTCGACTAGAGAAAAATGATAACAATAGTTACCATGACTGCAATTTGAACCACAACTAGGATAAAACTAAAGCAAGGAGATAAAAACCCGCATTGAAAAATTCAATTTAAATCCAGTGATAAACTAATGTGACTGTGGTACGCCATAGGTACTTAGAATAACACACTTGGATAACAACTTAGAATAAATTGAATTATTTTTAGGTACCCCTCAAGCCCCGGACGAAATATTTGTTTACTGACCTTAGGGCCGAGACGAAGAAGAATGAGAACTATAGTTCTCGGCGGCG
>JAOPUG010000001.1:34150647-34170969 GCA_027564375.1 Micropterix facetella | reverse complement strand
ATACTGATATATTATATCAGCTTTCAAATACATTTTTTTTTTAAAGTTAACGATGTTTTTATTGACATTTTTTAAATATGACGTGTAATGTTACGAAATAGTGGATTTCGTAAATTCTATTTCATGATTTTTGGCACTAACCTGTACATTTAGAATTTTCTCGTAATGATTACACACGGCACTCTTGTAAAAGGTGACAGAGATGAATCCAACGGAGTACGATATACTCGCATGTCAGGGGAACGAGATAACCTAATTTTTGGTTCGCCAACCTATTTCGTCATCTTTTATTCGAGTTCCTTTCGATGACAAAACAATATTCATTTGTATATTACGTATTATTTATACCTCTAAAATATGAAGTGTGAATGCCCGAGTGGCGTTTTTACCGTTGCGATAATCAGTAGATACTATCGCAAAATGATATTCTTATCTGTGTCAAAATCAATTCATCGCTATTCAATGCGGTCACACAGATTGCGAATTTCTCTATAAAACTTTAATCGAACTCATCATATCTATTAAGAAAGTCTAACATTATGAGTCATTTCTCATCTTCTAGTCATCAGTATTCTTTTTTTATTCGTCTATTTTCGAAAGATCCATATGGTAAGCTTTATTTATCTCCAGCAAGTTTAATTTCGAAAAACGAATTATACCTACCTATTTTTAGTTAGTTGGTTATGGGCTACTAAAAATATATTTAGGGTCGACTGATCGACCGCAGTCAATAGCTTGGCTACCCTTGGGCCTAAATAAAAAAAAGTTGTGCATGGTTTCCTATAATAAACCATATGCTGTAAACTAATGCTTAAATATTTAATTTCCTATATAAGCTGCAACTATATTTTGTAATAGTTTGTAACCCAGTAACCATGTAAAATATTTATTGCATTTCAATGTCATATCGCCCACCATTGGCGCATATATTTACAATGCAGAAACATATGTGACAACCCCCACACATTAAGTTATTTATACACGAAAGTACTGAGAATGCGAAAGTATGCGAATCAAAACGAGGATTCTAATACAAAAAATAGAGGGTGACCGCCCTATGCTAGAGACCGTACCCTATGTACATTTAATTAGTTTCGATCAGAAAGAGACAAAATGTGCCACTTTTACCACCTCTTTTATAGCTCATTCGATTCGTCAAAGTGCGCAATTTCTTTGTGCATAGTCTTCATTGGTTCAGCCCTAAATCGAGAGTTTTATTTTTATCTTTCGATTGCCACAAAAATATGAACTGTATCCATTGGAGAGGATTACTTACCGCTAGGACGGGAAGGCGACCAATTTCATCCAATAACGAACCTAATCCCCTTTGCTGGATTTTCGCTCCCTCTTCCGCCGATCATCGCTGAAATATGGAGAAAAGTAACTTCTTCTATTTACTCTTAATTGAAACTCGCTTCCTAGAGGATTAGTTACATTCTGACTTATCTATGAGCTTGTAGCCTTTTTCCTATTCAACTGTTTTGATCATGTGAATATACCGATAGTTTAAATCCCAATTATTTTATGTCCAGAAAAGTTAGTTTTGTAGTAAAAACGCATTTTACTCAAGTAAGTCTTGGACATAACATATTTTTTGTACTTTTTTATACATACGATTGCATAGTTTATTAAGGTCTAGGATTAATTAAGTAGAATTAAATAAAATATCGTTACGTTTTCAATTTAGAAAAAGAGTGTATATACAATATATGTGAAGTAAAATATGAACATACACAATTGTACATTGAGTGCTGTGAGATTTAAATAATATAAAAGGTCAAAATAAAACAAATATTTGATCTTAAAATTACGTAATGAAACAACTACATTATCCTAGCTGTCGGAACCACTATCAACAGGCACCCTATCTGGTAAGTTTGCTTTTGTAGGCAGATATTTTCATCATAGATTCATACTCCTTAGGTATAAAAAGAGCATCCAATAAATTTATTACGTAATTTTTCTTGGTAATTGCTATTATTAATGCTTTGAAGTATTTTGTTGTCAGCGATATTTCATTCCGAGCAATTGTCTTGAGTTTCTACGTACAGATATCATGTCTAAACTTTAGATTCTAAAGTGTAGAAATGTTCATCACTTAAGTTATATTTCAGCTGAATCACAAAAGGCTCACTTTTATTAAAACGCAACAATTTTATTTTTAGCCACTTCACAATTTAATTTCTACAACTGGAGCAGGGGGAAATCCAAGGGGGTTGTCAAACTTCGGCCCATATGATTGTTTTCGTTTATGTTATATATAATATATTAAGATGTTCAGGGTAGTTCAAAATAACTACCTGAAATGAGCACGTAAACCACAAGAGATCTACTGTGCCACTCCTGTAATGACTCCTTCAATTAAGCGGAATTACTATGTGGGAAGGGTTCAAATGTTACGTCAGAGATAAAACTCATGACATCCCAAATATTCTTCCGCTTAATTTGCTCTGAGAGAAAAAGCTTTCCAAAACTTTGTATGATTTATAGTAATCATTCGATGTTACTTACAATAAAAACGATAAAAGGGAAAAAATATGAGATGCAAATAATTTTAAGTCCATGAAACCGACGTTTTCTTTAATTTGACACTTTGAATTGGACACCATTAGAAAAGGATTAACTCTTTTGTTTAATCAAACATATTGTGCTTTATTTTGCAAAGGCAAATCGTCATTATGAATGATAATACGCGCAAATCAAAGCTTACAACCATAAGGCTGCCCACGCGGCTTTTGCACTAAATATAAACAATTTAGGCATGCTAGTGAGGACATTCACAGGTTACTGTGGCCTGAAGATTGGATTCTCAGGGGTAGACTATTGTTTCCCTCCCTCCGTATTCACTAAATCTAGCTCAGTGTGACTTTTTTCTAGAGTTTGCGCATAAAAAAGGTGTCCGAGTGGGCCACGGTGACTGCCTCGGTAGCGGAAGATAGCGCTCCTCGCCTCGGGCGGCAGAGGGCTTAAGCTCTGCGCAATGTCCATGACTATTGATAGCCAAAAGATTTGTCTAAAGCGGACGCGATTCACTCGAGTTATCGTGCATACTAACATTTTTCGTGCAGGCTTTCAAGACTTGGCCACTTCTATTATTTAATAATATTATTCGGAGTTATGTTGTAGCCAACCAGACACCAACCGACGTTGATCAGGGCATTTATTTTTAAAAACATTCTATAATGAATGATCAGGGGCTCATATTAGTGTAAGAAGTCGTAAAATATAAGCCGTCAAGATGTTGGTAACATATGGGCAATTATCAATATATGTATAAAATCGCGCCGCGGCCAACGTTATACCACTTTGAATACGCCAATTCTCGCCCGATCACCGAAGTTAAGCAATACTTGGATGGGTGACCGCCTGGGATCACCGAGTGATTTTGCCTTTTTTTGCTTTCTTTCTGTTTTTGCTTTCTTTCTCCTACTATTCGTAATTAATTTCATTCTATGCTTTCATTATTGTTTTCTTTATTGATAAAATTGTTAAGAAAAAAATCCCTTCTCCTTTTCTAGTCTTCTCCGACTTGGATTAATAAAATCGGTTTATCATTGGATATTATCCATAATACCCAGGACATCTAGTAAGACAATAATGGTTTTAATGTTTATTCATATATATATATATATATATGTGTTATAGTTTACCTGTAATATAGAAAATAAAACTGATACTACAATTGATTACATCGAAATTAGCTCGCGAAGAAATGCCCTCTAGCCATGGCCGCGTGAGCTACGCTAAAACTAGCCAGCAAGTTGTAAATGCGAACGAGACTCCCGCTGCAGATGGTAGTGTCAAGCGGAATTATTTTTTCGCCTTTAATCTCCTTTTTTCCTGATTTTTTTGCTATTTTGGCAAGCGACTGCCGATGACGGACTTGAAGTAAAAATGAAATAAAGAAGAACTATAAAGATTGTACAAGACAAAATCAACTGGTCTCTGCGCATTGGTCATAACTATCGATTGCCGAAAGATTTTTCTAAATGAGACACCGTTTAGCCGAGTTATCGTGCTTAGTAACATTTTTCGCGCAAGATTTCAAGACTTGGCTACTTGGGTGGCTGAACTAATAGTTATTAAAAATATTTAGGCATTTATTTGTTCTTTAGACATGGTACGCATTGCTCTTTAGCATATTATCCTAAAATTGTCATGTCAAAATTACTGAAAGATAAATTGCAAAATTTTGCGCAAAGTTTTCGCAAAGTTTTTCCAAACAATATTTGTTGTGTTGATTGAATTAGTATTGTGATCTTCCCATTACGCACATCGTCATTGTAGGGAAAGCGAAGGGCCAGGCCCTCATAAAGTAGTAGGCCCTCAAAAGAGTACATTTATTATAAAAGTATAAAGCCGTAATATAAATATTCTGTAGCCTCTAGCAGATTCGATTCCAACTGCTCCGACTGATATTACTGAATTCTTTGTTGCGCACGGTCAAAGCACCGGCGTAGGGCGTATATGATACTTCATTTCTCGCCCAGTGACACATCAATTATTGTATTATTTTACTTATCACAATAAAAAACAAACCGTATGACGCACATAGGCGAAAATTAACTGAGCTCTGGGCATTAGCCGTAACTATCGATTGCCGTAAGATTTTTCTAAATCGAATGCAGTTTACTCGAGTTATCGTGCATACTAACATTTTTCGCGCACGATTTCAAGATTTGGCCACTATGGTGGCCGATGGAATTATGAAAATATTTTAAAATAACATAGTCTTTTACTAAACTGTTCTTCGGTTTGTCAGATTAAAAACTAATAAATATACTAAAATATTATAAACGTCAAACTATGAATCCATGTCTTATTTTGATGCTATAATAGGTTGACGCTTCATCGATTTTAACTTTCAAGGTCGCAACGCGAGCGCTATCGGAAGCGGCAAGCATGCAGCCGTGTCCTGGCCCAGCCGCGACTACGTTGTATAGCCCCGAGTTTCCACATCGATATCGATATATTTTCTATTTGTCTCTCTCTCTCCGTCTTCACGCTTTACCTATTTCAATTTAATCCTCAAGAGCTTATAACAATGGGTAACATTAACCACTCGCCTCGAGTAATAAAAGCATAACTCGCGTTGACTTTGATTTTAATTAAACGTCCGCCCGTCGGAAGTGGAAGCGATTGCGGCTCCATTTCAGCGACGAATCATCCACTAAAAATGCGCCTGCATGCGCGAACAATACGGTAATATCCCGGACTTTGTTTGCACTTAATTTTAAACCCCTTTGAAGAGGAATCCAATCCAGGTATGGGGGGGGGGCTCAAATTAATTGAGTGAGGGAATTTTGCATCACTTCGGGATATTCTCTTTCTGTTCAGCTGATTTGGCTATATGTTTTTAAATCGTCCGCAAAAATGAAAATAATACATTAAAAAATACACGACAGATCAGTAATGAAAATTAAAAATATCAAGGTTCTGTGTCATCTAATAATGCAATGTAATGTACCCCGTTATGAACTAATAATTTTAATTTATCCACGGTTCCGGCCTTAGCGGTCTGTGCGGTAGTACCGGCTGGAAGATGAGCTATAAAAACCATCGAAACTATAACGCGACGTCGGCATCGCCATCAGCATCGAACGGTAGTGCTTGTCCTGAAACAGCCGTTTTTGCTGATCGCCTAAATTCCACAGTGTTGTGTTGCATCGAGGCTTGGTACACCAAAAAAGTTGCAAAAAAGTGACAGCGGCGGTAGAGGTACACGCGCCGCCGTTCACCGCCGCACTTTTGCAAAGCTCCCGAAACCGTCTAGTCCGCTCGGCGCCAAACATTAGGATACCGGTGTATGGCCCAGATACTCCCCTTTCCAACAAAATACAAAATTTGTGTTGCGTACTGTTCAATATTAGCTACTAGTCCTCCGAATTAAAAGGACAAACCAAATATTTTTTGAAACTGAACTTTACTTTCTTGAATTGCAATGGCTAAGAGGTAATAATTTAAGAATACGATGTCCGAAAAACGCGTTGTCCTATTTCAAATATTCTTATGCCAATCTGTATTATTCCTCGATGAAAAGGGCTGATTAGATTTAGGGTTCCGTATCTGAAATAGATATGGGAGCTGCCATAAAAACGTACAGCTAAGAAACCACATTTTCATCGTGACGGTCACCAAACTGTTATAAGGTATCCATAGTAATGCAAAAAATAGATTATCAAAAGAATTATCAACGAATTGTCCAATTTTTAAAAAATCTCTTTCGCTAATTAGTCTTATTTGTTGTATGAACGAGATGATTAGATGTAGCAGCTGTCAACTTCGGAACATTAAGGTTCCGAAGCATCGCTTATGAAAAGTACTTGTACGTTTCATTTTACTACTACCCGTAGTTTTAATTTTAATTTCAGATAATTGCATCTTAATTTCGGAAAGTGATGCAAATAATTTTGATTAATTAATATTTTATTTAGGATTAATTATTAAGATAACACTAGAGTACAATTTTTATTTTTATTTTAATTACTGTTAATAACAGGATAATTTTAATTTCTGATCATATTGTTATCATTTTAATTTATTGAGAGTAATATTTTGTTTTCTGATATTAATATAAATATGTTTGATTTAATAACGTTTCACTTAGGTTCAATAATTGAGATGTAAAATATGTAAAAAAATATATGTAGGCATTCTACCAGAACAATATAAACGATCTTCCTTAAGACATAAGTCACGTGTAGTGAGGTGGATACTGTGATTATTCGAGGGAACTGAAATGTGTTCATTTAGTATAATTATTATAGTATACAAAAATTATGTAAAGAAAATGATAGCGTGTCATTGAAACTGCATTTTTGATTTTATAATTAATATATTGAAATTGAAATTGAATTTGCAGATGGCTCGGGCCCATCCTCCAGCTAATATTTCGCGGGCTAGTCGTAAGTACTAAAAATAGCATCAAGTGCCGGCCGAATAAAACAAATAAACACGTGGTATTATCAATTCAGAAAGCCGCTCCGCTGCCTATCTAGACGTAGTTGTTTAGGGGTGGTGGTTCACCGGTTTGTTTTCGCAAGTGTTTACGTCGCGGCCGGGATTATTAAGGCCCCACCTGCCAAGTTTGCCAATTTCCATCTTCCCACCGAGGGGGACTTCTCGAAGTAAACGTGTCGGTTGGTTGAAAGGTTGTACCAGTACTCGCGGCCCGCGGGACAATTAGGCCAAGGAATAATTAGCGGGCGCGGCGTCTAATAAAAGCATAACCCTGTAAACATGATATGGGAAAAGTTTCTTGCAACTTCTTTAATAGTATAAGAGATTGTATTGTGCAATGATGATAATATATTCAAAAGCATTTGTCGCAAACTCCGGAATTTGTCGTTTTAGAAGACAAAAATGAGTTCCGCTGGAAAAGAAAATAAGGTTGGATAGAAGATCACGCAGTGTGATCTTATAGAAGATTTTTAATTTGTAGCAAATACATAACACGCAGGTAATTTGTAGCAATACCTAGTTCAACACATGTTGGAAAATTTAAAAAAATAAAATGGTACGTAACTAATTTTGTACGATGTATAATCTAGTGAGTAGATTTTGTTTGCTTGTTTGTTTCTACTCTTTATTGTGACAATTCACAATGGGCGGATTTATTTTCATACGACAATCTCTTACAACCAACCCTATTATGAAGTGTTTATATGTATGTATCCAGATTCCAGAAGGCATGTGTGTAAGTGTGTGTCTTATTATTGCGTTAGATCGGCAGAATTGAAATGCTATTACGTTAATTTTATCCCAACGGAAAATGGTAACCCAGCCGGTTGAACCCGGAGCCTTACAAAGTAAGACCAGGCGACTTAACCACTAGGCCACCGGACTGTATGATTTTGCGATCGTACATCTTAATATAATCCTACTTGTACGATAAAAACTCGTACAAGTAGGATTATACTTTACTTATGGCAACGCTGGCACAAGCTTACTAGTTCACTCGCCGCCCTCTGGTAAGAGAAATTAGCAGCGGCCCACGCAACTTTCATCTGAACTATAATTTCCAAAAAAAAAGAATATATTTTCTTGTCGCTATTAAGGGCTGTCTTACTTTAACAATTCACCATGCATACGGAAGCATTTGGATGGTTAGACATTTCAAACCGGGAGAAGTGCATGCTGTGCGCTCATGCATCAATGACATTCCAAAATGGCGACTCTTACGAAAGCAACGGAAGATTCAACAAATTAAATAAATAGATTAAACAGTAAATAAATAAAACATCCTAAGAAATGGTGAACTCGTTTCAGACCACGCCGAGTCGTTTACCATTTCTGAGATTACGGTCCGAACGAATAAAAAGTTTTTGAAAATAAAAAGTCTAAAAGTGTATGGGGATCGTTTTGGAAAGTCTGAAGTACTGCAATTCACTTAGGAACGGGGTTTTTCCACAAGATAATGATATTTGAAAATGCCAAGGGATTTCGTTTTCGGTCAGACTTCGCCGATGATGAATTCGGCCAGGTTTTATAGTTTTTGTAGATTATATCCTATTATGAAGGTATTCCGGCTTATTTTTTTGGTATTATGTTTATTCAATAAAACTTGCTTAAACTGTTTTAATAGATGATGCTCTCATTTCAATTTTCTAATGGTATACAAGCAGTGGCGTAGCTTGCCTTGGCGGGGCCCCGTATAAAAATTTGTTTGGGGGTCCTTAGGAAGGGCAAAGATATCTCACAAAAGAAAAAAAAATGTTTGCATAAAATTAAAAGAAATATTTATTTATCGTAATTATCTATCTGTCACTTTTTCCAAAATGTTTACAAACAATTCAAGTTTTTATTTATTTTTGCTTACGCATGTTGGGGGCCCCGTATAATTGATACGGCAGATACGGCGGTAGCTACGCCCCTGATCAGACCAGTCGATCATAGCATATATCCGAGAGTAGAGGGTCCCTCTTCAGGAAGGTTACTAAGCAAAGGCCGGCATGCCAATTAATGTTCAAACATACAGGGTCGCCCGAGGTCTTCCCTCAGATCAGCCACCATGCATAGGAGGTTCACCGGTTTCGTCCCTCTTAGAGGAGGCTGCCAGATGGGAGTTGAGCCGCGAGTCGGGGCGACCATGATAGACAGAGTTGACCATTAGGACCCGAGCTTAAACGCCCAAATGAACAACTACATACTCTTAAAATAACTATAATTGATTTTAAACATAAAATATTGTTTAAGCAGGTGTTGAACTCAGCTTGCAACGGCTTCACCGAACATATCCGTGTCCATTGGCAGTATAGGAGGGCGTCAGACGAGGACGGTTCCCCAGCTCATGTTACGTTTCAGCTCATTACAAGCCCTCATCAGCTAGTCTGCAATGACTAGGACGCGGGTAACCACCAATCTCGTCCTTGGCCTCCCTCTCTTTACCTATCTATATTCTATAGGATGCCTCCAGTGACCGTTTCGAAACTCTCTCTATATATAAGCTCAGCGCCGATCTTGGCAGGCCTAGATTCTTGAAGAGACTGTAGAGTGACTTCGCTGGTAGTCTTCTTGCTCCGACTTCCACTACAAACAGACCAGTCTTGAATCCATTTCTCACTATCCGGTCTACTAAGTTGCAGTATTTGTTTACTTTGAAGTTATGGTACTTCGGTATGTTACTCTCCATTGGAACGATAAGTCCAACAAGTATTACATGCTTTGTCGTCTTGGAGAATATGAGTATGTCCGGTCTGTATGCTGTGGTACAGATTTCTGAAGGCATAATACTTCTTATGTGTGTCCATCAACAATTGCCAGTCCTTTGCTGCTATCAGAATTTAGGAATGTTTAGTCCTATTTTTGGGCAGCTTTTTGGCACCAGGTTTCACAAAGTTGACCTTTCTCAAAGTTGTTACTGGTTTGTCCTTTTCTGGTCCATGCTATGGATAGACTAATGGCGTCGCTGATGATTTGGAGGACTTTATAATGGCGGTAGGAATACTATCCTCTCTCAAGCAGTATTTTGCATCCACATATCAAGTGTTTGGCAGTGCCAGTGGCAATTATTGAAATGATTGAAAAGTAACAAATAAAAATTGTGTAGCCTCTATTCGCCTAAAATATTTATGACAAACAATAAAAGTCCGTTCTTCATTGTTACTAAACTAAGTAAAAATGAAAAAGAGTTTGTTTAAATTATTTAATACTAGACTCAAATTATTTTGAGTTCAAAAATAAAAATAATGAAAGTCTTTAGATCAAACATTAGACCTAGCTGAATTTCTGATTCTCACTCATGAAAATGTTCTTACAATCAATCTTTGGATGAATATTTTTGGTTTTTATATGTTCACCACAGTTTTGAGGTTCAATTTATTTTTGGTCTCTTCCTTGTGGAAATGTATGATTACATTAAATTTTCCTTGTATCATGATATTGCGCATGCACGGTAGTGATGCACTTGATACTCGTGACATTATGCATTTTATAGATTATTATTTTAATTAGATACCAATACATATTAAATAATAGCAATCAAACCCTATTATCATTTTGATAAATAGGATTAACATTTAGAAATTCTCTTTTTTCTTTCTTTTTCCTATTTTTTATTTTCTCATTCTAGGGTGCTTCGTGCCCCTTAGTCTGGGGGGGGGGCGCTCAAGCACCCCGAGCAGACCCAGATTCGGCGCCCTTGCTTACGACAAAAAATGCATCTGCAACTGCCCCTCCTTAAAAGCATAGGCCCTTACTGAGGAATTCCTCTGGAAATTCCTTACATCCCTCTGTATATTCTGCAGTGCAGAGACCAAAGGGAACCACAATCTAACGTTTGCCGGGGCGCATGCTGTGAATTCTGGACTGCAGAGAGCCAAAGTGAACGCACCTTTAGTATGCAAAATACTCGTATTGTTCCATTGGTCGAGCGAACAATTTTGCGAAAATCACAACTTAGCCATACTCTCGTTTTCTACACGTTTTAGCAAGGCCTTTCCGCGTGAATATCTATACATTCCAGTTGAAAGATCGTATCTCACAAAAACATAATTTTATAGTTGACAAAAAAACTTCTCAGGTTCTTTAATGTTCATATAAATTTGGCACTTGTTTGGTGTCACAAACTGGCATAACGTTTTTAATACGAAAAAGTTACAAAATGGGAAAAATTAAATATCTAGTGTATTTTTCGTTCTATGAATGGAATGTTGAGACATTTTAAAATAGAACATCATGTATTTAGTATATTTTTTGTTGTTTAAGACCTTTTGTCGGTCAGTCATAAACTCACTACACTGTAAAAGTATACAATGTTTTAGCTGCAATCACTTTATCTAGGGCATTATTATGTAGGACAAGATAAAATTATTGTAATAGAAAACCAAAACATCGTATAGTGGTAATTTCAATGGGATACGAGACCCTGGTTGGGACATGCAGAATGACAATATGAACATTACTTTATTAAAAATGATATTTTATCTAAAGTGTGGGATACAATCTTTAGCCTGGAAGTTATTGATATACTCGCGACGATACCAATTTAGCTCCATAATGTTATATTGCGTATTATTAATTAATGTTGTGCAATTTTAAATTTCAGTGTACTATTTCAGAGCTTGTACGTAATATGTTTGTGATAGTGATTATATTATTTGTACGTCTGTCAGAAATATGAATGACGATACGCTATTTAGAAATATTCAGATATAAACCTTTTTCCCATAATCTTTCACGGTATGACCACACAAACCTTATAATTCTATATGTTTTCATGTAATCACACTTTCAACAGCGCATTGAATTTGTTGAACACACAAAATAAGTGGCATAACCAGAAAATGGGCAGTCAGTTGTCGTATGTCTCATAGACTATCTTATATTATATGCTCACAGTAATACAAGTAAGCACAGCTCTATAAATTTTTATCTTCATATAACTGTTATTAAATATCTCTCATCTTAAAAACTATAAAAATACCCACATAACTGATAACTTATGTTAAAAGCCTTATTCAAAGTAAAAGAAATATATAACTGAGAAATAGCATTAAGACGCGATAGAGGCAACGAAGAATACATTTTATTAGATAATCGATATTTTTGTAATTTTAAGTTTGTTGGGTTTCATTTTCTTTAAACATAAAAAATGAATACACACTTTGTAGAATTAATTATGATTTTATCAATAAGACAAAAACAGATTGAACGTGGATATTTTGTAGCAACTGATGTTCCGGCGATGTTAAAACTGCCATTGTCTAGGGTAGATTGAAGTGCTGCCGGTTAGCATCCGCTGTTCTGCGGGTATACAACATACTGCTGCTGTTGCAATGCAGTTTATAGCGGTGTGGAGATTAAGAAAAGGGTTCTACATAGCAGAGTTTAAAACCTTCATTTCGATTGAAGTTCCGGGTTCTTATTTCTGTGGCTTCCCGAATCATGCGGGGAAAGTATAATTGTTATTTGGACACAAGATGTGTTCGCAGATCGCCAAATTATCTCAATGAACATTTTTAACAGCATTGGTGTGTTCAATCAGTCAAGTCGCTTTGCTTGTCCAAAGTAAGCTAACTCACAACTGCACCCGATCTTACACACACCTAGGGTTTGCAGCGGTGTTACATCCTTTACAGGTCTCGGAGACCAAGCTATACTTTGAGTCGGTTTGAAGATTGTCTTTACATCAAATTTATTCAGCATCTTATATTATCCAATCCGTCACGCCTTTGATATATGCTCATTAACTCAACCCCTTGCCATAGTGGTTAGGTCGCCTGATCTTATATATGCTCATTAACTCAACCCCTTGCCATAGTGGTTAGGTCGCCTGATCTTATACGACTATTGTAAGGTTCCTCTTTCGATTTCCGGCTGGGTCACAATTTTCCATTAAGGTAAAATTAACGGAATTGCATTTAAATTCTGTAGATCGAATGCAATAACAAGGCACACACTTACACACACGTTATACGCACACAATTATATAAACACTTCGTAGTAGGGTTGGTTGTAAGAGATTGTCGTATGATAATAAGCCCGCCCATTATGAATTTTCACAATAAAGAGTACAAACAAAGAAACAAACCATCATCTGCTCTGTTTCTGGGTTTCTTTGAATCCATATTGATATTTTCTGTATCCATTTTCTACTAAAGACATCATTAATGTATTTTATCTCCTGCGGAAAATGCAACATTTGCGCTAAGCATAGATGGTAGGGATGACGGTGTGAGCTGATATACTGTATGTGTGGGCTTCTGATACACCAAATGTCTGAGAGTATTGTCACTTCTTCTCGCGATCTGATATCTAAAAAAAGCCGGATAGCTGTCCTTTTCTACTTAATTTTATTTTTGAATGTATCTTCTAAATGACCCAGGATTCTTCCACTGTTTGTACATCACCCTTCAGGATACAGAAGGTGTCGTTGGCATAGTAAAGTCAGAGAATGAGTTTGATTTTGGAAGTTAGGTTAGGTTGTAGGATGTACCCACATTGAATACATCGGGTGTGCTAAAATCGATTTTTGTCTTATTTATAACGTCGAACAACCGCGATAATCTTGGTTTTCAACTATGGCCTATTATCATCAAGGTAATATAATAATAAAAACACCACTTCATTTACTTAATCACTAATTCATAAATCTAAGGCAAAAATGACCAAAAATCAATATATATTTATGTGAATAAATGTGAGATATTAAAACTAATCCATGGTAGATTTGTGTATCTTATAAATGTGCCAAAAGACTATATATTATATGCATTTATGAATCTTCGTCTGATCTTTTAAAAAAATTGAAACTTTACGATATAATCATGAGACGCTTATCGATGTACCTAATTCTTATTTACAAATTTATGACTGTTCTCTAGGTTACATAATTGGAAATTCAAATGATGCTTTCACATATCGCAGGATTATTTTTAAAATCAGAACCACAAATATATTTTATACCTCTTTGAATCGTTCTTCGATTACAGTAGATATTTTCATCTTCATTTTTATGTATTCTCAAGACGAAAATAGAATAAGACATTTACTACATTTTTGAAAAAATCAAGGAAATTTTCGCCCATTTACATATTAACAGATTCAATACAAAACGAAAATATCACAGAATACTGTCATTTTAATGTATAAAAAAGATATATTTCGTACTCTATTTTAATGTAAAGAAAAATATATATTTTATTGTGAGTAGTAATCTTTCTCGGGCTGTAGCAAAGTGCAATCACTTATACTAACCAATGATAGCATCTAAGTAACAACATAATTATACGCCTAGGTATTTTACAGTGTCTAAGTGTAAAGACTAACATTGATAATAAATTACTTCTCCAAAATAAAAACTGCATTTTATTTTGTATGAAAAAATATTTCATTGCTTTATTTTCCTTTAACTGTATATTTAGCATATGTTTTGGTCGGATCGTACGGCTCCCATCTCGAAGCTGGAAAAATGTGCTTGTTTCGCTCGTACCAAGATCTACATAATAAATAAAAATTACATTTTGTTGTTGTATAAACTCACACTAAGTAAGCGAACATCTGGGCATGAGAGTAAACTTTTGGAATGGATCGAAGCATTTGTCGAATAGGTGGATGAAAACTAGAGGTCATACTGAAAGTTTCTGGATTCTGATAAAAGTAAACCACTTATTATGTTATATTTTATTTACTGTTTTTCATTCAAGTATTCTCACTGACAATTTATAATTTTTTTTATTCTTTGAAACCATTGGGAAAAGCGTTGGCCCAGTCTTCTTTAGAGGTATCATCGATGGCTTCTTGGAACGCTATCACCACCACTTCTGGGGTCGTGAACTATATCACTCGAAGTTTATCCTTAATTTTTGGAAACAAAAAGAAATCGCACAGTGCAAGGTCCGTACTGTATGGTAAATGCATCATCAGTTCTACGTTTGAGGTCTTCAAAAACGCCATTGTCATCTTAGCGAAGTGGGCGGATGCATTGACTCTTCTGCTGCGAGGACGCTTTTCACGAACTTTTTCTAAAACCCTGGGCTAGCAAATGTTAACGTACCAATCTGCAATGACTGATCTTTGGTTTTCAAGTGAAATTGTCGTATAATGTCTCGTCTTGCTAGAAAAAACCAACCATCATTTTACCAGTGCTCCGACCTTTCTTGACTTTCGATGGCATATCCTCCAAAGGAAAGACCCACTCCGCCGGTTGACTCTTTCTTTCAGGTGCTTAATAGTACAGCCAGCTTTCGTCTCCTGTTATGATATCTCTACACGCTGTCGTTTTTGACCTTCCGTTAACTTATGTGATATCCATCGAGAATAAAGCTTCCGAACTTTCAGGCATACATGCAGAATATTTTGCACTTGGCTCACGCTAATGTTTAATGTTGTACGAATTCACTGACATGTATTTTTTTTTATCCAATTGAATTAGTTGTCGTACAACTCAATGTTAGTTTCTGTTACGGTTTTCGCCGGCCGGCCTGATTATAGCAGAAGTTTGAATTCATTATGCCAGAAGTACACAGAGCTATGAGATGGGGCTTCATTACCAACGCTGATTGGTTTCTTTGGTAACTTTCTTGTTGACTTAAACCACAGCAAAAATCATAAAAAATCATACATTAGAAATTGTCTCCATTTACATCTATCGTTAGGTAAACACGAAATTTTCAAGATGGCGCTACAAAGAAAAACCAAACGAGACGAAAAAATTGAAGGTTAGATACAGCCAAAGAGTCCCATTTTCAAAAATAGGAATTACTCTTTTAATATCTTTAACGCAAATGGTAATACTGGTTCTATCTCTCCTAGACATTTTTATAAAACAAGAAGCCGCAAGGACAGACATTCGGTTGCAACAAATAAACTTTGGAATACAAAAAAGAAAACCCTTACAGCAAGTATGCGATGATTTTCCAATGTTGAAAATGGCTACCGACAAAACACTCCCGGTACATATTTTTAAGAAGGGTTATTAAATCAATCCTGAAGGAGAGGTCGAAATTGGCGTGGGCTCAGATAGACTTGCAATATATCCTGATGGTTCAAAAACAGAGGAATGGACTGGAGCGGGTGTATAGATGTAAGATCTGACACTAAAATTGAGTATATAATTGGGTCCACACGTCACAATTTTTCAAGCGGAAGCCTTAGGTATAATTATAACTGTATAGGAAATTAGATAGAAACCTTCAAGGGAAATATCTACACATTTTCACAGATAGCAAATCGGTGATTCTAGCACTCAAGAGCCACAGGCAGATATCCTAACTAATAGGTGAATGCTATGAGACCCTTAAAAAGATGGCACAGGATAACAGAATAAGCTTTCGTGGGTGAAGGTACATAGCGGAGTCAGCGGTAATAAGGAAGTAGATATACTCGCACGCCAGGGATTGGAGACCCCCCAATTGAGCCAGAGCTGATAATAACTATTGCCAGAAGGATGATATACGAGGACCACACTGCGAGACAGAACCAGAGATTGGGTTAAAGAAAGGCAGAGGGAATAAATCTAAGGCAAGCAAGCTAAACACTAATAACAATTTATAATTTATATGTTTGTTTCAATTTACCACTCATGAAAAAAGGATGGTTGTGTTAAATTCGAGGTTGTATTATATTCAGGCTAATAGGGTAATCCTCACAAAAAAAATCTTATGGGAATCAGCCAAAATTGCACTGGTCAGGGGTATGGCAGTACAACCATGAGCGAAGTGGACCTAAAAAAGTCCCTCCTGCGAAGAGATTACGACAGCAACAGTATGGCTCATGCTGTTCGCCTTCAATGCCAGAATGACTGGACAACAGTAGGGGACTTTTGAATTCCTCCTCCAATGCACTGGAAAGTAATGTTGTATGACGACACCAGAGATGCTGAAATTCTATCTAAATGCCTTTCAGCATACACTTCCAGACCACAGTAACCACAGTAACAGTAAGTAATTCAGAGGATAGTTTATGTCCTCTTTGTAGCAATACCCCTTGCACAGCTAGACATATATTGGTTGTCTGCAAGGCCGCTTTAGATCAAGGACGGTATACTTACCGCCATGACAAAGTCCTTGCTGTTATTCGCGAGGTAATTAACCTCTCAGTAGCTCTTGCCAAGTGTCTTACAGTACACTCCAAGACACCAATACAGTTTATGCGGGATGGCTTTAAAGGCAAAAAAAAATCTATTACAAAACCTTTATCAATAATAGTTGTTTCCCCACATTTTAAAATACTTAAAATAAACAACTATTCTGAATTGTTATGGGTACACTAAAACAAAAACTTCCAGCATTGGCATTGTTAAAACTAATTATGCCAGATTAATTGTATTACATATTTAAATCTGTATTTTACGCCTCAGTTACGTCAGAATAACAAATAGAGTCAATCCGATTCGATAAAACAACACAATTCTTCGCACGTATATGACGGTAATACCATTGTAATGAATGTCAGAATATTATCAAATCGAAACGCCATTATTGTTATTATTACTACAAGGTGAAATGTATGACACGTTTGCCAGTGGTACAGAAAAAATGATGTATTAAGCATATTTCAAATACGCTTAAAAGCAACTGTTAGGTTTTCCGGTTAGAAGACCCAACTGATGGCTGGCAGTTAGCTTGATCACAACGGCTATAATGTTAGGATTTCTATGTACGAGTGCAGTTTAGTTGTGCGTTAATAGTTAGCGAGCTCGTCTATTTAAAGCGTAATGTTGATCGATAGAACCCAAATAATATAGTAATTTTAGTATCCTTGCTGAAAATATTCCTATATGGTCCATCTTAGTTGACTGGTTGGTGCAATGAAGGTCAAGTCTGGTAATGGTAATGATATGACGGCTTTTATGGTGGCACATTATTACAGTAATGGTACCACATACTTGTGTAACTCATAGCGTGTTGATTACTTCGCAATATGGACTTATTGACGCAATACTGCTTTCACGATGTCAAAGGTGATACAACATGGAGGCCATGAATGACATCGTGGCATTCAAAAGTACCAGGAGGACGCGTAAAACTTCTTCACAGTGGCGTTACAATGATGCTACGTGAAGGCAGCCAGTTTAGAGCAGACATGCAGCGTGTATAATACTGCCAGACTTGTAAAGTCGGCAATGACGTTTTATATTCCAGTAATGATCATACACCATCGTGCCCCATATATTATCGAGCATGGTGACACGTCTGTTCGATAACCTGTATTTGTTTGGCCATTATTTTAGTTAGGAATATGATTATTTAAATATTTCTCTTCTTAGTTTTATGACAGTGTCTAAAAGAAATCAATTCCACTTTCAACTGTTTCATCAGTATCCATTTTATGATGTTGCGTTACAAAGTTGAAGATGAAATCTCGCACGTTCGCTCTCGATGACTGACTAGTCGACACTCATCGCGCCCCACGTAAGCGCGACGCCCCGTTAACACTGAAAACAAATACTGTAAACGTTACGAACCGCTGCATTAAGGTGCTACCTCTCTGCCAAGTGGAACTGGTTTCTAACGATTCCGTGTAGCTTGGGCTATAATGGTCGTCATGTCTGAGGCCGGCTCAACTCGCGGGGTAGCTCCTATCCGGTAGATTCCTCGAAGAGGGGCCAACCTAGTGAACCCGCTGTACGCTGGGACGGCACCTTGGGCGGAACTGGACGGCTGGCGCACGTGACGGGCAAACCGGCCGTGTTGTGTTGTCAATCGACTGAGACCTGGAGGGACCTGGGAACGAATGTTCCCTAAGACGCGGAGGTAGGTGTCAACCAATCGTCACCTATCCTTAGAAACGATCCGATGGCCACGCGATATCGGGTGGCGTTCCGAGTAAAGAACGCCATGGGTCCGCGATATTTCCAAGTTAAAGAATGCCGCGTTATTGCGGTAGGTAGAGGTTGCGCAAGCGACTTCGAGCCTGGCACAAAATAGGCGGATGGAGAAATCCGTCTAAATTTGGTAGCTAGGCAGTGAGGCTGGTCCGCTGGGTTTAGCTTTGCTTGCGCAGTGCCTCGCTATTATGGCGTTGGTTTCTAGCGGGCCGGGCTTGGTACGTAGATTCGTTTTCGTTCTTAAGTATTTGTGTTTCATTCCGTGGTGACATAACGAAAAGACGGCTAAAACGCTCTGGGTGGCCGGGTTCGCCGGTAGCGGTTGACAACCTCAAATGCCAAGTGGAGCTTTCTCGCTACGTGGAGATTTTTCTCTTTGAATTTGACTTTGTTTTTCTGTCGTACAGTTGGTCAGGTGGCCCACTGTCCGCCAACGTGATGACGCGGTGGTAGGTTGCCGTCTGCTCCTTATGATGCCGGCCGCTATGGCCTTTTTAATTAGAAACATTTTCGGCCTTTCAAACTCACGCTTCTTTATTTATTTCTTTATCGCCACACTCGCAGGGAAGACGTCGATACGCATCGAATGGCGTGTTTGTAATCGGCTCTCGGGATTGATTCAATCCTTCGATCCGTTTTTTATTTTATTTTATTTCCGCCAAGATACAAAACAATTCTTGCCAAACTACATATTTATTTTGTCGTGAAAAGGTTTTTAAAAATACTCCCATACTAAAGACCCGCCAGTGTTAGCGATGCAATGCCTTCGCTGTCCGCAAATATTTTAATATATCTCTTGATCCAAGTGTTGCAGCGCGAAGTAGCGTGTATAATTTAAAAATACACCATCATCCTTTGTTAAGTGTATTAAACTTGCGTATTTGTGTACCTGCGGTATCGAGCAGGGTAGGGGATCGGATAGGAGTCTCGAAATTCACTCATGGCGACCAAGGAATCAGTCATAACTTAGCAACGGAGAGGGTTACGCACGTGATTCTTACGTCGTAGTGTAGATCTTGAGGTGTCCTAAAATATCTGCTGAACAGAATAAATCGAAATCGGCAAGCGAAAAGTTGTGCTAAAATATTTTACACAAAAGACACTTTCACGAAGAAAAAAATACGGCAGTGTACCGATAGTACCAACCCAAATTGTATAGGTCCGGTTCCTCTTCCATTTCCGCACAGTGAATTACACAAAGAGGAGGAATACGTATGTATATGTTCAGACAGAGTATTGTATTATTCTACATTTCAAGTGACATGAAGCAAGGATGATACCACTACATGAGCGTAATATGGACATTGGGAGCACAAATATCGTCGGCGATAGATAAGTCCTAATCGAGAAAATTAGTATATCCAGAGTTATGGAGGCGTCATCAATGAGGAGTTTGAGGAACTTTGGAGAATGGTAATATTAAATTTATATTTAAATATTTAACGAATAACCTACAAAATACTTATATGAAATTATGAATGCTAGTAGATTGCAGAACATTGACAAATATTTTTTATAAATATTTTTTGTTATGAAAGATTTCATAAAACAGC
>JAOPUG010000001.1:34061885-34076736 GCA_027564375.1 Micropterix facetella | reverse complement strand
AAATTTCATCAAAATCGGTTTAGCCGTTTAGGAGGAGTTCAGTGACATACACACGTACAGAAGATTTTTATATATAAGATATATATATCTATATATAATGTGTGTGTGTGTGTGTGCGTACGTGCGTGCGTGATTGAAACCAATTCTTGAGGCTACAAAATTGTACCAGACCATCAGGTTGGACTCAGAAGCGAGCACTTCACTATGGAACTAGTGCATAGAGTCTGTAAGGAAATAAAATGATCTCTTGAACAAAAACAATACGGATTGGCAGTGTTCCTAGACATTCTACAGGCATTCGATAAAGTCTGACACAAAGGACTACTATACAAAATTTAAAAAATGACTCCCTCATACATTGTATAGTATCCTCGAATCATACCTCACCGATGAATCTTTCAAGACATCCAGTGAGAAGCATTGTCTAACTTCTATGAGATAAAAGCTTGTTTAATACTAGGATTGGTATGGGGCCCTGTTCTCTACACAATGTACACAACTGACCTTCCTCTAACTCAAGGCGTAACTACTGCCTGATTCGCTGACAATACATCCATCTTGGCTAGGAGGTCCGACCTGCAAGTTGCCTCTGATATGCTCCAACTGTAATTATATCAAGTTTCAGCGGGACACGTTGGAGAATCTAGGCCAGTGCATCCAAATCCCAACATATCACTTTTGCTCTGCGGAGAGGCGATTGCCCGGCAGTGAAACTGGGGAAGACATCCTACCCCACAACAATTGTGCCAAAAATTAGGCAAGCATTTGGATAGACATCTTACCTGAAAAGACCACATCAAAAATAAAATGATCCAATTGAATACCGAATTCATAAGTATGAACTGGCTCATAAGGAGGTGGCTCATGCTTTTTCTAGAAAACAAGTTGATAGTTTATAAGGTGATCCTTAAACAGATATGGATTTATGGCATTCAACTTTGGGACCAGTGTCTCCAACGTAGAGATCCTTCAACGATACCAGAACAAAGTTCTGAGGTCCATAGCAAATGCCTCATGGCTCGCCCAGAACAATGAGATCCACAGACACCTCAAAATGCCCACGGTTAAGAAAGAACTGCAAAAGTGCAGTTCAAGATATAAAGGGAGACTGGAAGGACATGTCAATGCCTTAACCTCAAACCTAACAAGCATAGGTAAAAATATCAGACGGTTAAAATGCTTTGATATCGCAGACCTGAATGAAAGACGACACTGGATGCCGACAATA
The DNA here is from genome assembly GCA_027564375.1 of Micropterix facetella. Lineage (NCBI taxonomy): Eukaryota > Metazoa > Arthropoda > Insecta > Lepidoptera > Micropterigidae > Micropterix > Micropterix facetella. The sequence continues at coordinate 34,075,508 of JAOPUG010000001.1, read as the reverse complement.
TTAAAAGGAGACTCTTCGAGGGAGAAGTCATCTGACTTGCCTTCTAGTCGACAACGCATCTGATTATGGTCTACAATGCTGCAACCAATTACAGATTGTTTGAAGATTGATCAATTGAAGTTGCATTGAGGGATTCTATTGGAAGCTCCGTAAGCTATGTCCGCTCGGTCATTGTCGAGGGAATATATTATATAAATTCAGTATTGTGATTCGCAATAGAATATGGTCTATTGTTAATTAGCTCACCAATGAATCTTTGTGGACAGGTATTTTTACCCATAATATGCAAGGTTAATTTTGGACTCACAAATATGTACCAAGAACGTAATTATTTTCGTAGCTGTGAATTTCTCCATTCATGAAAAATACCGACATAAGAGTTTGTTGAAAACTTAACCATTTCTTGTATTATTTATCAGTATTTTTATAATACTGTATTGTTATATTGTCCTGTTGGATTCGTTGAACAATATATTATTTATGAGAAATACTAATGTCCTGTGAAGGTTTTATCAATGACATAATTTGACTGCTTGAATTGAGAGTTAGACTATAACGAGAAATTCAGCATCAAGCTAGTCGATCGAAATAATAAAATATTATAATTACTTATATTAACAGGTGTTCCAAAGTATCTAAATGTCGAGGTCATTCGGACACCGGAGTATGGATCGCCGTCCTCAGTATCCACAAAGAGGAGGAGGAATAGAGGTTTTTATCGCTACATACTATTTTTATTTCTATCAGTTTAGTTTTTAATGTTCAAATTATTTTATAGGGGCTGTTGAAACCTGTCAAACCACTCAATTTAAAGTTATGGTTAATAGTGACAGCAACGGTAACTGTGGTAATAGCTGCTGTGATCGTAGTGGTTGTTGTTGTGACACAATTAGATAGTGGTTCATCTGATGGTGGGGGATTAATTTCTGCTCCAGAAACCACGACTGAGGCTGAAACTACTACAATCTATTCTACTATAACCGATTCGACAATAACCTATTCTACGGTAACCGATTCTACGATAACCGATTCCACGATTACAGATTCTACAAAAACCGATTCGACAATAACCCATTCTACGGTAACCGATTCTACGATAACCGATTCTACGATGACAGATTCTACAAAAACCGATTCTACAGGAACCGATTATACGTTAACCGACTCTACGAGAACCGATTCAACGCCAGAGTCAACGACGTCCGAATCAACGATTGTCGAATCGACGACGCCCGATTCGACAACGCCCGAATCGACGCCCCACGAGTCGACAATACTAGACTCGACAGAGCCTGATTCGACAACGCCCGAATCGACGACGACTGAGTCGACGACACTAGATACAACGACAACCGAATCGACGACGACTGAGTCGACGACACTAGAGACAACGACAACCGAATTGACGACGACTGAGTCAACGACACTAGAGACAACAACAACCGAATCGACGACGATTGAGTCAACGATGCAGGAATCGACGACGCTCGGGTCCACGACGCCAGAAACGATCCCATTAGAGCCAATCGATATAGATGATATTTTATCAGATGCTTTTATGCCAGGAAGTTTCACCGGCTTATGGACTTCAGGTTTCTGGAACTCTAGTAGTTTGAAAAATGCAGGCTCTAATGTTCTTGTATTATTGCAGTTACCAGTTATATCACGGAAGACGGGGATGGTAGTTTGATTGAACTGAATATTGATAATACCCAAACTAGAATTGTGTTGGATATTGGTAACCCGCTATTTACACAGGTAATATATAAAGCTGGAAGAATATGTCTTATTTGAACTGCCTTCGTATGAATGTTTCTTTTCAGATTTTAACAGAGATGTTTGATTTTCAACTTTCTCCTGATGAGAGTCAAATAATTATAGCGTGGGATTATCGCAAGGTTTGTGTAGTTTTGTTATTATGTACCTACAATAAAATCTCTGGAAGGGTTTCCTTTCAAAACGAGGTTAAGGTCATTCTTATATCAAATTGAGAAAAGTATTTACTATGTTTATATATTACATCATCTATAATTTTTAAACTTTAGTAAATCAAAATATATAACAACTGTAACAAGCTATAGTAAATCTTAATATACAATTATAATTTATAAGTTTAGTAATCATATAACAATATCATACATTGTTTAATTGTTATAAATAGCAATGGATTTAATTCAATTTGGTATAATGAATTTTATAACACCAAAAAATATATATTTCAATTTGATATAATGATATTTTATAACACCAAAAAATAATTTTAAAAAAGTAGACTTGGCTCACTTTGATTGTTAAGCTTATGCTGTAAAATATTATTAAGTGGCTCAGAAAATATAGCGATTGGCAATTGAACCCCATTATTTGGTTGAAACATCGCACATTTACAAGTAGTGGGCGCGTTTTTACTGCCACAGTAGCGTCAGCCATTCTTGTTATGAGATTACATCCAGGACATTAACATCCATTGCTTCATCTGGTGGTTCTTGCATTTCGGTGTGACCTGCTGAGTTGGAGGATACGCATCCAGTCACTCACAATTCATAAACCAAACAGTATTTGGAGTGCGGATGGAAAACTAAAATGTTTCATTTTCAGTTAGTCTTGTAACCGCTAATGTTTTAATCCTAACACCAGCTTGTCTCGTAGCATCCATTCTAAATCACTGTGATTGATTACAGTTAATAACAATCGACTTTATGTCTAAAACAAAGTTTTATATCGTTTCCCTATTCTGCTGCGATCTTTGGTGAAATTTCGCAGCCATAATAATCTCATTGACGTCTGCGTCAAAAAAGTAATCCAATACAGAAATAATTTCTTCAAAACTAAAATGTTACATTTCTTTTGTTATTAATGGAAAAACTTCTTTCCGCAATGAGATAAAAAGTTGTTCTCGCAAATCCCAGCAACAAATTAAGTTGTTATTTGTATAATCCCCATTTTTCCTCCTTGGAATCAAACTGTCCTGGTTAAACTACACTAGTCATTGCCACATTTTGGTGCAATTTTAACTATTTGTATTCCTCGCCGCCATTGAAATTAACCCACAGATGCTATTCCGCAGATCGCACTACCCGCCAAATGTTCTAATTTATTTTTCAGGGTTAGCATTGTTGCCTTCTCAAAATACATATAATTAAATATTATTATTATTTAATGTAGAATTAAAGAGACGCAGTCAGACTTCTTGCGAATGTGCTAATTTACATCTTGTTTGCTTCTTCCTAATAATATCGAACGCCCTTTCCTTATCAATTAATTATAGGCACTTTTCTTTAAAATATATTTCCATATATCCTGTTCCTTCCAACATGATCAAACTCTGTCAACATAAACTATGTCAAATTTCATCTACTAAAAGCTATTAACTGCGGTCGATTCGCTTTCGTTTTAGATTTATAAGGTTTTAAAATATATTTTGGAAAAAAATGTCTTGTTAGTTTTTGCTTAACTGCTGCGTTATTTGTCAGTGAATGAAAAACAGAAAAACCAAACTACTATGAATATAAAGATGAAAGTCTGTTCTGAGCTGCTATTTCAAAACATTTTAATCAATTGATTGAATTGTAGCAATATAAAATGGCAAAAGTGAAAGTTAAAAAAAAAGATTATTTTTTCTGTAACTTATAAAGTAGGGCGACAGCTGTAGTTTAACAATATTACAGTTTATCTACAACTAATTAGAACACGTGAAATCTCTACCTCTTTAAGATTTATTGTTTTTGTTTACTGATCGTAACCATTTCATATTAGCGAAAATGAAGCGGAGCGCGCGCTACTTAATTCCAGTGATTGCAAACCCGTTCATAAATAAGCCAAGTCAAAGTTGTTTGCTGTATTAATAAAATAGGACATATTTGTCAAATATTAAAATAGTTTTTTTTTTGCAATTTTAGTTAGGAACACACAGTTATACAGCTCGCTATTCATGCATCAATATGATTACTGACACTCCTACGGAAAATGATGTCACAATTATATCACCATATGGAGAAGAGGATGCTCATTTAGAACTGCTCATTTGGGGTCCTTCGGGAAATTCTCTAGCATTTGTGTACTTAAATGACTTATATTATAAACCGTCGGTTGAGGAAGAAGCGATTCGGTTGACCAATGACGGGAATCCAGGAATGCTTTACAATGGCGTTCCAGATTGGCTTTATGAAGGTATGTTCTTTATTTTAATTTATTTATGTAACTGTGTTAAGTACATTTTTTTTGTTACAGAGGAAGTCTTCAGGTCTAACAAAGGAGTATGGTTCACCAATAACGGTAATTACTTGGCCTACACTAGATTTGATGATACTGCCACGAACATCATGAGCATTCCGTATTACGGTATACCAAGCCATACTGATTATCAATATACAAGACACATGGAAACAAGATATCCTAAGGCCGGAACTCGAAATCCCATTGTGGAAGTTTACGTTATTAACCTCTTGTATCCTTACACCCCAATGCAGTTGGTTACACCGCCTGCCTTAACAGAGTGAGTAGTTCTTAATTTATTACTTTTGACTGAAAATATCTTATCATTTGGAAACCAATTTGATTAACATTATCATATCACTGCATTATTGTACTTTATTATTTGGTCACTAGAATAATCCCTGCTTCGCGCGGGTTCCAATAATAATAATAAAATTTGCGTAGTAAATAGAGTTTATAGCAGCTTCATTTCACAGATTTTTAATCTGTTTTCACAACTGAAGCTTATCGATGTAGTTGAAGGAACTATTCTGAAGATAGGAACTATTCTAAACATAAAACATCTTGGCGAGGACTTCCTTCTTTTCTCTCCAATTTTGAGATCCTAAGCTATTTTTATGACATCCGTTGGCTGTAAGAGATCATTTTATAACGATAACACCACCATAAGTAGGTTGATTGTAAGACATTGGGCTCGATTTGTTTCTTCATGAACTAATATCGGAAAATAGTTAATGTGGACGAGATAGAGCGTTAAGTTAGAGCGGAATGTGAAATAAATGGTTGTCACTTGTCCGCATTAAAACTACCCGCAAAAAATAAAGTTGCTATATATAAGACCACACCAAATGTGTTCAAACTTATTCAGATGGCTAAAAGTTCAATAGGTAGTTTTAATGCGGACAAATCGATGATCGTTCATTTCATATTTCGCTCCAACGTATTGCTCTGTCTCGTTCGCATGAAATAATTTACAATTTTAGTTCATAAAGAAATGCATCGCGCCCATTGTGTATAACAATAAGTTCACATATACACACATTTATAATAGTGCAATAAATAGATTTTTCATTATCATTGTACATATTTTTAGTACAATATAGAGTTTAAACAACAATCAACGAGTCATGTCACGCAATGATCTGTGTATGTGCTAGATTTTGAAACGCGAGACTCCAAAATTTTGACGCAGCACATTGGATAAGCAATTAAATAAAATAGATTTTTGAAGTACTGAAGGAAGCACTTAAGTGTCGATCGATTATGTAAGCAGTTTTGAGGTGGGTATTTAGGAATCACTTGAGTAAATGTTCCTTAAAGGCCGACTTGAGTATTGACTGTGAATATGGTTAATCTAGTTTCCGTGATATATAAGTATGAGCAAATCCTAAAATTTTTCATCAGGAGTTAAATAACTGAAATAACCCATCATTTCTAATGTTATTGAATGAATGATATTACGTAATTGAAACTATTGATCTTATTTTCCAGACCGATTCTTGCCGCCGTATCTGTTGCTGGCGAAAATAGCATAGCCGTAACATGGATTAACCGAGCGCAGGATGAATGCATTATTTCCCTTTGCTTAATTGATGATTGCAATGAGGTAAAAAATATTATTAACATTTTGTAACATTTTGAAAATACCCCTATCTTATCTAGACAGGGTTTTGATAATAAACATTTCAGATATGAAAACTTCCCTAACCCCTCAGGTTTTGCACGTTTATATTGTTAAATATCTTCTTGAGTTGTAACATTACGCCCCTGTCAGTCCTAGAATTCTCCTCGAGTGTGGAGGTCCTGACAATAGCGTCGTCAGATGCTTATCAGATCTTAAATAGTATGCACTAGCTGCAGTTGCAAAATTTAAGTCCGCGTGAAACTATTCGTCTTATACGATAGAGAAGAAAGTATGCAAAATACGTATTTACGCGTGTACAGGCCGCGCTTTTATTACTAAAAATAGGTAGTTAATAGTGGGATGCGGCTATACTCGGAATTTTAAATTAAATAGAACACAAATAGTTTAGCATACTTTACTAGTATCAAACATTAGTATGTACATAACTTACAACCTATTGCATTCAAACATGATTAAAATAGCTTAAGGTACCTATTCATCTTCACACGACACTTTGTCACTGTCACTGTCACTGACCGTCAGATGATGTGGCATACACTGCATTGTCTCCTATACGTTGGAAATTCGGGTGGTCCCGTACATTACGTTGGAAATGCAGGTAGTTTTGAAGCTCTTGGCTACCATATCTGCTGGGATTAATTTGCACGCTTCCAGGACCCATTCACACATTTGAGAATTCGAGGTTTTTGAGTCATCCATTCGGTGTCATTTCCTTAGAATTGCACCTCCATTGAAGGTAGAAATGCAGCAAATGTGCCTTAAAAGGCCAGTTGGAGACATCTAGGGGTTGCAGCATTTCCGTCATTCCACCAGGAATTACAACCATGTCAGATGTTTTCTCATCTTTTTTTTCACTTCATCTGTCAAGTGTCCACGAAAGCTGTCAATCATGAACATGGATGACTGACATACAGAGCACAAGTATGACAAAACCATACTGTTTTTAACCAGTCCATGTACACATTTTTGTTCATCCACCCATTTTACTGCACTCTCACTTGTATCCCTGGGGGCAGACTTTCCTTTGGAATTGTTTTTCTCTTAAACATTGCGTAAGGTGGTAAGTTATCCATATCGGCAGTAATACAACACTGTTTTTCTGCCCCTGCAGTTAGAACTTAAACGGGGTTTTCACCTGCTTTGTTTGTCGTAGTTTCCCCAGGCATTTAAAAAATAAAGGGGTTTCATTAGCAATTCCTATTGCTCCCATGTTGTAATAATGCGCCTTCCTTAAATTCACATATCGCTGAAATGTGAGCAGTTTCTCATTGTACCTTTCAGATAGCCGCTAAGCCCTTGACGTTCCTCTGTGAATCATCAACTCAAGTTGTGCCATAAAACGCCTTGCCCAACCGTAACTTGTTTTAAATTGCCTTTCAGGAAATTTCATTCTTTCAGCATATTTTCGTCCTTCAAACCGACTACTGTTTGGTTTCAACTGAAATAGAAAATCCGTCTGCTCGTGTTTTACACACATACTCCATAATATCGTTTTCCAATTCTGGATATTGCGCTTTTTTCCTGCGAAATCCTGCCAATTCTGTGATGTTTTTTTAAGTGCATCTTTAATTAAAATTTAACGCCGCACATAGCATCCAACTTCCTTCCCGCTTCTCTATTACCATTTTCTTCGGTATAACATACCACTTGTAATTTAAATTTCGAAGTATAACTTGCTCGGGTACAACCGATGTTCCTGAATTTACAGCGATCAACTGCCGTGCATACGATGCATGTGTAGCAGTTGGCTATACCTGATACTGGTGGCGAGGAAATGTACAACAGTGTCACATTTCGCAGTAGGTACGAGTGACACATTACCTTGAGTCTACAATGGAATTCAGAAAAAAATAATTTCCCGACAAATGTCTCAAAATTCAGGTGCAGCTTATACAAACTAGGGGCATATACACGCGCAATATGGTATCTTTTTGTTATATTGTTGCTATGCTGCTCAGGCGGAATCTGACGAACTTGAGTGATGCATGGAAGTGTATGTCGTGGCTGATGACATGGAGAGAGAAATTTATATAATACACGATTCACGTTTTCACGAAAATAACTGCGGCAGTATCCGACACTGCCTATATATTTTTTTCGAAATAATAAAAAAATAATAATTAAAGACGACAAGATTTTCAGCTTCGCAAATGAACAGAAAGCTATCCTTTGGAGAGAAATCAAGTTTACTTCAGATTAACAAACACTTAATGCAAATTCCTTGGTACCAAGTCCAAAATCTGAATATACACGGATTATTTTTTCAATTAGCTAACAGAGCACAAGGACTATGATATGTCTTTTCATTTATATTAGATCGTACAACTCACTCAACAAGATGGATGGATGGATGTGATGCGTCCACTGGTATTCAATTCTGAGGGAACGTCGTTTGTCACTATATTACCTGTGGTAAGTAAGAAATTACAATTAAATCTTTTCATTATGTTGTAATTATTTATTGGAGAGTGCGCTTTTAAAGCACTTTTAAGTTATTTACGAACTATTTAAGTTTAATTTACAATTACACAATTACATAGCAGTGCAACCATGAGCGATGTGGACCTCAAAAGTCCCTCCTGTGAAGAGATTACGACAGCAATAGTATACCTCATGCTGTTGACTTTCAATGCGAAAATGACTGGATAACAGTAGGGGAGTTTTGCATTCACCCTCCAATGCACTGGAAGATAATGTTGTATGACTGGACACCAGAGATGCTAAAATTCTATCTAAATGCCTTTCAGCATACACTTCCAGACCCCAGCAACCTCGCTCGTTGGAGCTATTCAGATGATATTTCAAGTCCTCTTTGTAGCAATAACCCTTGCACTGCTAGACATATTTTGGCTGGCTGCAAGGCGGCTTTAGATCAAGGAGGGTATACTTACCGCCATGACAAAGTCCTTGCTGTTATTCGCGAGGTAATTAGCCTCTTAGTAGCTCGTGCCAACAAGGGTCTTACAGTATCCTTTAATCCACCAATACAGTTTGTGCAGGATGGCTCTAAAGGTAATAAAAAATCTACTACAAAACCTTTTTCAATAATAGAGAAGGCTTCAGATTGGCTTCCGGAAGTTGATTCGGTCTCCAAACGTATCATTTCTCGGAAAATCTCGGATGTACAGCCCTCCGTACAGATATAACTCTTTACTCCCTATCCTGGAAGATGGCCCTTACCGTAGAATTATTTGTTCCATGGGAATCAAATATCTCAAAAGACTACGAATACAAATTAAATAAATATCATGATCTTGCAAATGCCGTCACTGGGAATGGATTCACTGTTCATCTTCACGCGGTGGAAGTAGGCGCTCGTGGCCTCCCAGCTAAATCTCTATTTAACCTATTTAAGGATCTTGGTCACTCCAGGAAAATAGTATCATAATGGTTCCGTGTAGTCTGGGTTATGATGGACGTTATGTTCTCGGTCAGCCCAGCTCGCGGAGCACCTCCTATCCAGGAGCCCCCTCGAAGCGGGACCAACCCGGTGAACCAGCTGTGCGGTGAATCTGGGGACGGAAACTCTGATCTGGACAGCTGGCGCATGGGACATGCAAACCGGCCGTGCTGTCACTGACTAATATCTGGAGGAGTTTAGAAATGTATGCTTCTTAAGAAAGCGGGGGCAAGTAGGTACCTCTAGCTGCTTATCCATAGAAACGATATTGTAGGCCACCCGATCTCGGGTGAGAGTAATGGACGCCGGTATCCGCTATATTCCAGTCAGGAATACCGCTCGCTGAGGTAGAGGACCACGCAAGCGACCTCGAACCTGCAACCTGAATCCGACTAAATATGGGATTTAGGGAGTGAGGCTGCTCGCAGGGTGGCAATTCCCTGTGCCTCGCCGTAAGTCTTTGGACTCTGACGGGCAGTGGTGGAGCTTGATACGTAGATTTGTCTACGGCCCTAAGTCTCTGCGTTTTGCCTCGGAGTGATATAGCGATAAAATTCGTTGAAACGCTCCGGGCTGGACTGGTTCGCCCGTAGCAGTGACATACAATTAATCTCTAGGAATATAATAAAGAAATAGTCATTCCTAGAAAAAATATCAAAAACAGCGATTTTCGCATTTCAAATACTATGGCTTCGAAGGGGGAGTGAATGGGTGATAAGGTGAACGTGCACATGTGGCAAGACAGCTCTTCTAAACCTACCACAGCCGGTCGTTAGTCCGGAATCCACCGCTCACCGCTTAAACCTCACTAACAATAGTATTATGATGATCCCGACTCTGATCGGTGAATTCCATGGCAGCTCCGTTTGTACTTACTAAAGATTGGTAGGTATATAAGTATAAAGTGCAATTTGAATAAAGTCACATTTTATAAAACTCCTAAATATTATGAGAATTACGTGGGGAAAAAGATGGAAAATCTTCAAAAATGCTTTTATTGGTCTTCCATTTTCACCAATTTAATTTTTTTTTAACAAATGCAACTCATTTAATCTCAAAAACAAATAATCGAAGACGTTTGTAACAGAATTCTTTACGATGTTTTTTGTTAATATTAAGCTAAAATTTTTTTTTTCACATCTTAATTTTTTGTAGATTTTTTGATGAACTTTTATAAAGCCTTTTTCGCTTGTTTTTATCGGTAATCTCCGCGTATTTTTCATAAGATATAAAATATTTTTAAATAAAACTTTAACTATTCGTGTAACATTTATAAATATATTCGTATAACATTTATAATCCCTGTTAAATACTATAACCCTTTATTAGAAGTATTTTGACTTTTATCCAGGTTGATACGATGAATTTTTCAGCGATATATTTTTCAAAAAATACCAAGCTTGGTTTTCTAACGGCACACAGACTGTTCCGCGGCCCTATTACAAACGTTCTCGCAAAGCAATCGCTCAGGGAGCCTAGTCCTAAAAAATTTAGCATAAGCAGCGATATCAATATGCAATTTCAACCATTCAATAATTAGAAATCTTTACGTAACACTTTTATTTATTAATCTATGATATTCCAATATTGATGTATATGCTTTATGATTTATCGCACGCCAAAGCGGTTGCGGAGGTGTATTGCTATTATCGAATTACACTCAGTGCTGTGTTGGGAAGTGTCACAATAAAAAAATCACTAAAAATAAAACATCAAAAAAGTCACTAAAATATTTACATACAACCAAATTTATACAAAAAAAAAACTATTAAACTAGTTACTGTTAGTTCAAGGAAATAAATACAATAAAATTACTATTGTCTTAGGACTGCGATTTCACCAATAAATTATTTTTTTCCATATCGGAGCAGAGCCATTCATCGGGTATGCTGAACGCAGGCACCATTAGTTTTATAAAAACCAGGGTTCTCTTCTCGAAAAAAATACTATACTAATTTTATTGGTCTATGGCATATGTAAATCAAATGGATCATAGACAAATTTAGTATAGTAAATTTTTCAAGAATCGCCCCCCCAGATATTATTAGCAATACCAATGAACATATTTATAACACATCATCCATATTCTTGGTATGCTTTTTTTACATTTAATTCGATTTAAATCTTGCGTACCTACCTACATTTTTTTCTAATGGGACAAAATTATGACAGCAATTTAAAATTTGCGAATAAAATCTTTCAACTTTAAAATAGGGAGAAGGTATCAGGAGCTTACACTTTGGTGATGATTTCACCAAAAATCTGAAAGACTCGCCAACAAATTTAAAGATAAAATCACCGATATACCAACACTAAGTCATTATTAATGGCAGTGCACGGCTGAGCGCCTGCATTGGCTCATATATGCACTTCTCACGCTGTATGCAGGCATGTGGGTGCGTGTGTGTGTATGTGAAACTCAAACGATTGTTATAAACGTTGAAATATTGATACCCTGTGCTGTGCATTGATAGTGAAATCAGTTAATTTTCAATAAAAAATTGCATGCGGCACTGTGAAACATTGTTTATATTTCCTAGAAAAAAGTCGTATTTCCCCAGCTAAATTTGTCCAAATAATGGTAATTTTGGAAAAAAATACACATGGCGCTATGAAACTTATTGCCATAACTCCAAACCATTAAGGATTTTTTAGTGAATTCAAAGAAGTAAGCTGTACGTCAGTACTGTACGTGGCTGATTATTGCTCGTGTATGACGTCATAACTAGTGTGAATTACAAGAAACACAAACGTTAAAAAAATGAAGCCAATGTTATTTCGAAGTTAGACGTTCAGCAGCAAATATTTGAAAATCCAAAGCGTATTATTTCTGACAACGTAACTGCGTTTACTGCAGACATTTTTGAGACATACTCCAATGAGCATGGTATTGCCCACATCTCGGCGATTCCTCGTGGTTTTGATTAAGTTTGGATCTAGATCAGGATGAGGATAAAATGGAAATACTGTCATAACTAAGAGGTATGTGTAACTTTTGCACCAAATTTGCAATTCATGGAAGTGGTGTGACCCAGGTATTTTGTAAGATTTCAGGGTTTAATTCATCGTTTAAACAGGTTACGATTATACCATACATGCATATGTAAGTATATATTTACGATGATCGATAGTGAATATTCACAATAAGATGCATATTTTTATGCATATTATTTGATAATGATAATTTTATTGAATTAGCAGACCTTCTTGGTCCCATGAAATCAACACATTCGATGGAAAACAACATTAAATCTCATACAACGATTGGCTTTTAAGCAGACACTATGGCCATATTTATTTAATTTGACGTACCATAGACTGATAAAATAATAATAGGAAAATATATCATAATTATTATAAGATATTTAAATATAGATTTCACGGAATAAAAATCAGAGATTAAAAAAAGAGAGAAATAAAGGGTAATTGCGTGTTTCTAATCGGTTACATTGGAATTCTTTGAGTTAAGGAGTTTCTTACCTGGCCAAACACTGAAAACACAATGAGTGGCGACGGCTTTCGCCCTTTTTCTCTCTATTTTCAGCGAACCTAATAGAGATCGCCTTACATACTGATGCATATTTTCGCATATAAAAATACTATTATTGATTAGTGTTGTCATGATAGCGCGACCACCAAGTCTATATTTAAATTAGGCATATTGCCAATGTACTACAACTATTCAGTATTTAAGGCTTATTGTGCCAAATTCGAATATGTTATATTTTGGTTTATATGCATCTTCATCACAGCGCACATATATAATAATTTGCATCGAGCTAATCTCATCTTTTTTGTAGGATGTCGAAGGTACCTCCTGGAGACAAGTGGTGCAATTTTCAGTACCTGAGGCCGGATCCGGACCAATGTGGTCTCGAATTAATCTTACTAGTGAACCTAATACAGTTTTGGAAATTCTACAATGGGACGAGGAAGGGGATGAGGAACTTATGTATGTATTTTTTAGTACTAATTTTCGATGATCGGGACATACAGGACGACGTCCACCCTCGCGTTACCTGTCATCGCGGGCATCCTGCCCATTGATCTGGAGATTCTGGAGCGTGCAGTGTTGTCGCGGTTCCGCCGGGGTAAACAGGTAGGCTTTTATAGCCTATCGGTTGACCCGGCGACGTGCCGAGTTGGGGAATTTGTCCGCCGGCTTAGGGTGGAGTCCCTCCGTGTCACGGGTCGCTTCACTTATTGCTTCTTCCCGTCGCTCAAAGTGAGGCTGAAAAATTCGGGGTTTCTGCGGTTCGACCATCATACCACTTAGCTGGTCGGGGGCTATGGGGAGTTCAAAGCCAAACTGTTTGACTTTGGTCTGTCCGATCACCCCTGGTGCGCGTGTGGGCATGGTCGTCAA
>JAOPUG010000001.1:33976150-33986740 GCA_027564375.1 Micropterix facetella | reverse complement strand
CAAATTTAAAATACTTATTAGTCTTAAGACTAGATTGTATTTCAATGTCATATCCAATGTGGTATATCATTTAATAAAATAAAAAAAACCTTTTCTCTGCCGGTTTCAATCCGCTACAAAGTAATTTTTCGTTTTTTCATTTGTATGAGATTAATATCCTATCCTATTTGTATAGATTCCTTTTAGTCAGGTTACAATTCGCCTAATGCTTTTTTACAGGTATAGTCGTAAACAGCAACACATTCCAAAGTCGTTTATGCCAAATTTTATACATTTATTTTTCAAAATTATTATTAAATACGAGTGGTGTTAATACAACTTAGTTTTCAGATTCGCTTCGCCTATATAATTCTACGAAGACTAAATGATGTTTTTTACCTTACCTATTATTGTGTTCTTTTTCTTACACTATTCTTTCAGTTCTATGTGTTTGACTAATTTAAAAAAATTATTGTATCTTCGGTATCAAAAAGTGGACATATGCCTTTTTTTGATGGTTCTTTCCAGTAGAGCTTATAGAATTTAACGGGAAAAAATATTATAAAATCTAAACTACTATTATTGTCTCTTGAAGTTTAGCGTTTGTACATAATGTATTATTAACGTTAAATTAAAACGTTTTGATTTAATTTTATTTATTTAATTATTTGATTTTCGTGGCGAATATTCACCTATGTCGATTATTTTGGAGCAGCATTGTGGGTGATTGCACATTGTCAGATTTTGTTTTCATGGGTTATTTGTTATTGATATGAAATGAAACCGGCGCAGTTTTTCCCGGGTCAAAAGATTTAGACTGTGGCGATAAAGGGGATCCTAACGGTTCCGTGTAGTTTGGGCCTGATGGCCCGTTTGTCTGTTCTACTAGGTCGGCCCAACTCACGGTTCAGCTCCCATCCGGTAACCTCCTCAAAGAGGGACTTAACCTGCTAGGGCCGCCTCGATCACTGCTCACGGCTGTAACCTGTAAGCGTTGTCGTTTGGGATCAGAAGTGCGGATCCAGGTGAATACCTTGTGCGGTGCACAAACCACCCATGTGCACCCTAGAATCAGTTTTCTGTGTCTAGCCATCGCACTCCGGCGACTAACGGGGGGAGTCTGTAAAGTATGTTTCTTATGATAGCGGGGGTAGATGTTGACCTGATATAGCCTATCCTTAGAAACGATCCTTTGGCTTCCCGATCCCGAGTGAATACTGATGCGATATATTCGAGTTACGAATTACCGCTTACATTAGATAGAGACCGCGCAAGCGACCTGGAATCTGTGACGAGACTGGAGAATTGAGAAATCCGGTAGTAAGGGAGTGAAGACCGCTTAATTAGAGTGGCACTTCCCAGTGCCTCACTGTAAGGCGCTGGACTCTTACGGGCTATGTGGCGTAGTTTGATTGTCGATCGTATTCGTTCGCAAGTCTTTGCGTTTCATCCAACGGGAGAAAGAACGATCATTATCGTTATAACATCCTAGGAGGACGGGTGCACCCATTACATCGTCTTGTCACCCTAAATCGCTTGACTTTGGGACCTAACGGGTAATATCTACATATCTAGTTACGCCACTGCCCAGCAGGTTGCTATCTTAAACAACGAGGGCACTAGTAAGCTAGTGAGGCTCCCTCGTTCCTTGCTTACCAGTTTTGGGAAGACTACTAAGGAGTGGAAGGCCACTAGACTAACTACTGCTCGAGCTTACTTATGCGAACATCTACCAGTATAAATATCGTGAACTACGGAGCCTAGTATTTTCTCAAAAGAACCACCTATTCCAGTGAGTGTTTTTATACAGCCGGGTGCACGTTGGGGCCGCGCGGGTCGGCAGCCGGTGCAGTGCTGCGGACGGGCCGGGTTGGAGGGGGTGTGTCTCGCGGCGCCTTCAGGATTCGCGGCTTTCAGGCGGGCGGGCGATTCGAGCTTTCAGTTGGTCTCGGACGGTAGTCGCGGACTGTCGTGCGCTCTTCTCACCTTCGGACGCTGCCCGATTTCAATATCGAATTTGGCGGCTGCCGCGCGCGTGATGTGAATATACGCCCACGGGAGTAATTAGCCGGATTTTATCGACTTTGAGATTTTTAGGTGAGTAAACTTAATTTACACGCGTGTACGTTAAGTGCAATAAAGTTTTTTTCATGTTTTAAAACTTAATTTTTTGATGATTTTAATCGTTTCTCTGCCTTTCTACATATTTCATATCTATACAGAATAATTTACACATTCATTGAAAATTAAGCAATTCATTATATTTGTATGGCTCTTGGCCCAATTTGGCTTCTGAAATTAGGCTGCTTGGGTTCGATGTGAGATAGCATGCCCTCTGATACTCAGTCCCATACAGGTCGTGCGAGAACCTACCTTTTATGAATAACAATTAGTTAGCAGCAGCGTAAGCATACATATACTACAATGAACAGAGTTTCTAGTGCGATAATTAGTAACTAAGCGGTGCTTGGGCCTTCGAGTGACGTGGGAGCTTAACATTACTAATTTTTAAGGGTCGGCTCCATGTAACCCGAAAAGCACCACTTCGAAAGATCACATCTACAGAACTATTACGAATTACATAACTTAAAATTATTTACGGATAGATAAATTGTATGTACAATCTGATTAAAGTGACACTTTGTTAAACTCCTAAATAGTCAGTGAAAATATCTAAAATGCTTTTGCTGGGATCATATTCTCAACAAAACAATTGAATAACTTTTAGGGCTTTTAGTAAAAAACAATAAATTTCATCATTTCTATTTTTTAATTTCATAATTTCTATTTTTTAATTTTAATATTATGATATTTTTTAATGAAAAACTGATCAACTATGAAAGATTCCCAACTCCTTCAGAAGATTCATACATCTATTGACAAATAAATTGACATAGCCAATAAAGGGTTTTTTAAAAATCGTTATCCAAAATTCATAAAGCTATTTGGGCTCGTTTCTAACGGTATTCTCCACGTATTCTTCTCACGATATAGAAGATTATTGAATAAAATTGTAGTATCATACTACTTTTAATATTCTCCTATTTGTATAACTTTTATAGTTGCAACATTTGTAACTCTACCTTTTATTTTGACTATGTGACGTATCGTTTCGGCACTTCCGCATGTATCCCCCTTTATTGTATGTGAAGGTATTGTCTAACTGATGTTCCATATGGGTGCATATTAGGGCCGATCTTGTTTGCACTATTTACTTTGGATTTTACTTCAGTACTGTGGTTATCACTTGCATTCGGATGACACCTAACTTTTACATCAAATAAACGCTGATGATCATGGCTCCGCTATCTGTTTGGTCGAATCAGCATGGACAAAAAAATAATCTCAATATTGGAAACGAACCAGCGATTATTAAGATTGCCAATTGAGTACTTCCTAACATCTTAGTAAATCTCTCCCTATCCCCTTAGTTTCTGCGGCGCGAAACTTTTCGAATCGAGGATTATATTAGCAAAAGAGTCATTTGGGGATTCTACTGACTCAGTCCTTGTATAAAATACAGAACTGCCTTACGGTCACAGTAGGGGCGAGGACAGTATATTCTGATGAATATAGAAGATGTTCAAGTATTTCAAAGCCAGCATCTTGAATATCAGCTAATGCAACTGCGGACTTATGCACCGGGCTTTATCTTGGTAAAGCAGGACAACTTTCACGGGTTGTCTTGTCATTTTCCACGTATTTCATTGCAATTTTTTTTACTTGTATTATATAGTCACCGGTAATATTTTTGTAGCCATATGCAGTGTACTTTTACAAAAAAATAATAAGATGTAACATCGGTGAATTATAAGTAAAATATTATGATAGTTAAACGAGCATTATGCGATGTCCCATGTTTTAGAAACTGCTTTGCATACCTCGCATACGAAAAACTGACATTTGCACACATTTCCGGGCGACGCAATAATTTATTCTGTCGTCACAAAAGCTAGCAGATAGCTGAATATGATTGGGAGATGCGTTGTTCCTAAATGAACCAGTCACGAAAAACATGGTAGTGCGGAAATTTCATGAAAACCTTTGAAGCCATTTTAACATTTCTTATTGCTTATTGCATTGTGATGTGCCTTATTGCATTCCTATACGAAATAATGACCAAAATAGTCGCTACATTAGAATAAGTAATGAAACAGGTGAATTGTAAATACTGAATGTTACTTTGACCCACCCTGCGGAGGGCCGAAATCTTACAATAGTGCGAATACTGTAATTACATTAAATCGCCCATAAAGACTATTCTCGACGCTCCACATCCAGACAGACAGACAAGTTTTTTGTGGTTTTGATGGACATGAAATTAAAATGTCCAAAAATACTTTCCTCGGCGTTTCACATGTCCTGGACTCCATCTAAACCAAAAAATGGTTCGTGTTTCTTTGTCTCAATGTGCGGATGTTACTAGACACGATAACTTGAGTAAACTACGTCCGGTTTAAAATTTTCTTTCGTCAATCGATAGTTATAGCCAATGCACAGAGCCCAGTGGATTTTGGGGCCTGAACGATCAAATTATTTTTTAATAATATTTATTTAATGATGACGACTGTCAGTACCCTCTATCGGCTAATGCAGGAACGACCTGGCCTCGGAGTGTTAGTCACGAATTAGTATTCGACTCGCCGTTCGATGGCGTCAAAATGTAAGAATATTTAGTCAAAAATCAAAAAGACACACCTGAAAATCCTACATATACCTACAAGAAAATAATCATATGGGCCGAAGTTTGACAAACCATTGGATTTTTTCTCTGTTATGTTTAAATATAAATTGCTTAGATAATCGGATGCGTCAAAAGTTAAATTGTAGGCGCCCATGATTTCACCGTGTCAAACCCATATACAGGACTTTGTGTGATTGAACTCATTATCTGCTGGCCATCCCTGCAAATACATCCCCATTTAGTCATGGTAGCAGCACAATGGCCGTGATCTGTGCGGAAACGATTTAAGGTAGACCATTGCCTGCGTGGGATATCGTAACTTAGGACTTGGACACTTTAGCCGTTGACTGTTTAGGTGATTATTTTGTACTTAAACATTTACCCAACGCTCTCCAGGCACGGGTGCGACACTGTCTTGTCCGTATGTATCCCCGCTCGGTGATCTTGGCGTCTATCGAACCTTAATGCAATTAGGATTTTGAACCATTAATTTTTCATTATAGGCAGGTATATTTTAATACGATTATAATTGTTATTACCTAATCATATTATTATTAACTTATTATTCACTTGAAAACATTACATTATATTACAACCAATAAAAACAATTAAGTGGAAGATAGTTATATCTGCAATAAAATATTTTTGACGAAATCATATTTATATAAAAGATATTGGTTTCTAAAAGTTCATATTTTTACACATATTTTGATGAAATTAGGGGTATTAAAAAAATATTTAACTGATCTTGGTGGACCAGGGACACTTCCACGATCTCAATATTACATCCTTCCTTTTTTGATTTAGAGTACCCGCGGTTACTGGTTACTGTTAGAGACATTTTAACACATGTTGACTATAAATAACGTCGAATTTCGACCCGTAAATACTAACTCAACTCGTTTTTTGCAAAAGAAAATAGTCTTAGATGCAGTTTTATTTTTGTAATGGCATTTCATCATGATTTGTTTAAGTCATTGGACGCACAAAAGAATTCAAAGCCTGAAGTCGTCCTAAGTCGTCGACCAAGAAAAGAAGCATAAACAATGGACAAAGAAAGTGAATCTGAAAAAATAAGTCAATAGACTCCTAAAAATAGCCAAGCAATGTAGAATAAGGGTTCTCCTTTATGTAGAATAATGTTTTCTCTTTATGTTTTATGAGATATTAGTAAAACAAGCTTGCGCCTTGTTATCAAATCGGCAAAATTATCTTAATAGGCTAAATTAATATACTATAATGGTTTATTGGTTCAGATATGGTATTATTCATTAAAGTATGTTTTTTTACAACTAATCTTTTATTAAAATATAATCTTTTACTCGGTTAGTTATGGTGTAATTTAACTTGATTGTGTAAGATTTAAATAATACATTTTTTTGTTCGATTCTTTTAAAAAAAAACGTTCAATTTCTGAAATGACACCCATCTGGTTGATAACGTTAGTAAACAAAATATTCCACTGATTCATTTTTCACTAATCATTATTTTTTTAAGGTATAACCACCATTTATTTTCCCAGAATCCATCCTCCATTGTTTGTGTAACTTTAGGAAGAGGCGCGAGTACCATAAAATCTTGACTGATAAACACGCAGAAAAGGAAGGATGTAATTAATATTGAGAACGTCGAAGTGTCCCTGTTCCACAACGATAAATCTTCTTTTTTAATACCCCTTATTTCATCAAAATATGTGTAAAAACATGAACTTTCATAGATTAATAACTTTTATATGAATCTGAGTTTGTCAAAAATATTTGATTGTAGATATAACTATTTAGTATCAAAAACGATTAATAAAGTCGTGGAAGTAGTATTACATTTAAGTGTTGTCGACGTGGGTTGCCATAAGTTGCGTATCGGCCTTGACTTCTTATAAAGCCCGAGAGCAGTTTAGAAAACTATAAAAAATGATGAAAGATTGGGAAAGATTCCGAAAGACAATTTGTCGGTGGACATTTTAGTATGGGCGGATCGCCCATGGCGTGGCCTTTTTTCTCCCTTTACGATCGGATATTGGCAGAACCGCCCGACATTTACCACGGCTGTCATCACATCTCGCTGATACTGATTCTCCACTATATAATGCCCGACGAGCATGCGATAGGGCGGAATGAGAAAGGGGGTAGCAGCGTCAGCGATTTTAGAGAAAGAAAATGTCTGATGTATGCTACAGACTAACGGCGAGAACACCCGAGAACAGCTGAGAAAGTCAGTCTTGATGCTTTCTCACTCTTCACGACCTCGTTCTCGCCTGTCCTCCGCCCGGTGTCGGTTTTTTTGTTTTGCCGATTCAAATACCGACTACAGACTCACGGCGAGAGACGACAAACTCGGCGACTGTATGGGCGAAATTAACACTGCGGCGGCTTGATAATGTGTGCATCAGCATATGAAAAGTATGTATACGTATTCAAAATATTTTTTTTATCAAGAAACGAAGGAGAAACAAGAGATGGCGGATGACACGTATGCATCGCAGATAAACAACGTTTCTTAGGACAAGAGCTCCAATTAATTACTCCACATTCTAAAAAAATGAGACAAAACAGAAGTATTGTACTTGCGCAGTCTCCTCCACTTCTCACACTACACTGAGACGAAAGAGAATTATGTACAACGTTTTTTTTTCACTCGAGAAACCCTTTGAATCGAACCAAAAAGCAGACACCGGGAGGAGAACGACGATAATGAGAATGAAATGAGCGACAAAGTATGCACATTCTTTTTCTCAGAGATTCTCGCCGTAGAGATTCTAAGTCTGTAGCCGGCAAAGGTGTTTTTCGGACGAGATACAAAACACTGTCCACATTCCTGTTCGGTCTCATAGCGATATGAGAAGTGTCGGAGACTGAGCATGTACAATAATTTTATATTCTCTCTCTGCTCCGTTTCTTCAAATGTGGAGAGAAAAGAGGTGGAGTTAAAGTTCATGGAATATTTTCAATCCGAACGAATTTTGTGGGACCCCAAACTTTGTCACTATCAGAACGATGCCTGAAATGGAATCATACTAACCAAACTAATGGACATAGAAGAATCCGTACTGAAATTAAAGAAGAAGAAGACTACCAGATATTAGAAATACAGTACATATTCTTAATTATATACATACACATTCTAAATATCATTTTTATTTTGAATATTCACAAAGTCGTAGTATGGTAATGCACACAATGTCGAACTGATGCAGTGTAATTTCGCCCATACCGGATGAGAACGTGAAGACAAGTGAGTATGGAGGTCGTTCTCGTCTCTTGAGGATCTCCGCGAGGGATCTTGTCGGGACTTCACGCCGTGAGTGTGGCCGTTAAGACCGCCCTTCTTTGTGTTACATGTATCGGTCAGTGTACTATTTTTGGGGACTTTTTTTTGGCTTACATTATTGCTTTTGATCCCCACTGCAGCCGCTTGGCGAGCAAGCCGGGCATCAGAGCAGGTAGAGGCGCACTGCGCTGAGTTTCTCAAGCTATTGCGAATCCTGTTACGCGAGACGAAGCCTGGCGTACATTTACATAGTTAACTTTAACGTCATGTCTTGTACCAAATAAAATTGAATAAAACAGATCCATTTAAAAAATGTGAGGTTTGAAGTTTCTTAGTGCAAGCTCTAAAGCTATCTGTGGCCATAAAAGTCATATTTTGCTAATTTATGCAGGATGGATGAATTTTATCAGAATTGTGAGAATAATCGGAAACGCATTATTTTCCGAAATAATCGGATTCGAAATTATAATTGGTAAATTAATTATAGCTACATCCCTATTGTCAACCGAATGCTACACCAGAAATACAACATGCGACCCAATTTCCAATTGCTTACTAGAAGCCTTCCTCGCCGCGCCAGCATCATTCCCTGAGTCGCCAGTAAAGTAGTCGACTGCCCACACCCACATCCCCTGTGCCCGTGTCCCATCTCGTTCATTACCATTTTTATTGCGTGTGCATTTATTTATGAAGTCGATCCGTATTGTAAGCGGAGCACGTTTTATGAGCATCTCATTAGCGGTACTCCCTTGTAATTCTTTTATGTCTTTCAGTGCTCTAGACTTTTATACTAGACGATAAATTGTATTATCTAGGTCTGAATACGCGGCGATGCGCCGTAATGGAAAATTTATAATATGCACCTACATAGTGGAGTGGCGGAAATCAAATTCGAATAGTATGCTATTGGAGTGTGTCGCCCTCTAGTGGCAGGCGAGCGAGATGTCGCGGCCTCTTATTGGTCGGAGTGGCGGCGTTCGATATGGCCGGAAATGTGACATGGCGAAGTTGAATAGGCGGATCTCTGTGGTGGATGTTTTTTTTTTTTGCGATAGTGGAGAAAATAAAATTTCAAGTGAAGCTACGCATTTAATTAATCCTCCACAATTTAAGAAGTGGAATTCGAATTAGAATTCATGATTAGTGGACTCATTTCAGTTTTGTGGTCGGTATGTGGTTCATGCGTCTGTGTGGCCAGAGAATACATAATACTACTGCGTAGAGAACGAACACTCCCTGCCTCCCGACAAGACCAGCCATCCCCACTTCACCACTTGTTTGGGAGGAATTGTTGCGTATATTTTTCCTTGAGTGTCGACGCGCACTCAATAATTTTTGGTACACGCTCCATAAATATATTATTTACTGTTGTCAGTATTGTACCATTTACGCGTGTTTAAACACCAGTGAAATACAAAAAGATTTTTCCACTTCCCCAACATAAAATAAGGTAAGTAACATACCTACTTAGGTACGTTTTTTTTGTATATATATTATCATTCATTATAATAGCGGTTTATAATGCTATTACCTCAGTATCTGGAAACTTTTGTCTAGTCAACTACCGTGGATACGCACTGCGCATATCGGACGTAGGTATTCGGAATTGAGTTACTTCATACATTTTTTCGCGAATGTCCCCAGGGTGTGGTGTGGCGGCGTGCTGGCGAAACAACGCGATGCGGGAAAACGTCTATGTGACGAGAAAATGGGAAGAACAAACTGTCACCTATGGAGACGCCAGAAGAGCGGCGGGAAACACTACAAAATTCCCAATCATTGCATAGTATGAGGGTGATTGGCGATCTAATGGCGGTATTCGTTAGTAGTGGCGATTTCGGTACATGAACGCGGCAATTTTTATTCGTAACTATAAGGTACGGGTTAGATGACAACAGAGCAAGAATATAAATTTCGTGAAAACTGCTCTGCATGGCTCAAGAACGGTTCCATTCGAAGGCAGATCACTTAGAAATCCCCATAAAAATATTTCCGGATCGGATGGAAGCCATGTTTGATTGTAGACCAACTAAATTATCATTACTTACTGCGAGAACCTGAAGCGAGGCACTGGCGAAATACTCGGAATATTTTCATGACAAAACTATAATGGCAAATCGTATGGACATAGAAAACGATGAGTTACTGGAGTACATCATCGACGGAATATCGTACTACGGACTTCGCAACCAGGCTCGGGTGCAGCATTTTAAAAATACGGTATACTTACTTAATGGATTCGCTGGGCAGCCTTCAACAATTCCAAGGTTTGGCGAGCATATGAGAGTTCAACATCCAGTTTGAGAAGAATTAAGAAAACGGAAGCAGACGATCGGAACATTTGAGGGCTGGCGAGAGATGTTACGTCATAATCTTGTCGATGCAAAAAACATGTTTGAGTGTGGAAATACAGTACATTTTATCGTAAGATTTATCTTTAAAAAATAATCGATATGGCAACTCGACCGTCACGAACGCGACTTCAGACAAGAGAGAGAGAGATAGAGATAGTGACGAACCGAGATTGGGTGAAGAACGGATAGACGACATTAGGTTAACGTCTACCCCCGCTGTCATAACACACTACGCTTCTGGGGGGGGGGGGGGGGGGGGGGGGGGGGGGGGGGGGGGGGGGGGGGGGGGGGGGGGGGGGGGGTGGG
>JAOPUG010000001.1:33955688-33976050 GCA_027564375.1 Micropterix facetella | reverse complement strand
AATTTATGAAAGCTCTTCAAATCCTGCATGCGGATTTTGAAAGAGCGATAAGTTTCCGCATCAGAATGTGTTGATCGACTCCGCCACCTGCCACTTAGTCCAAGTTCAAGAAAGTGTGTATTCTTGAATACAAGGATCCCAAGTATCAACGATATTAAGTGTTGAGATTTGAGGATATTGAAGCAATTAGACTTTGCTCAAAGATATTTGAGAGATAAGCAAATCGTCCAAGACAACACGATCAATTCTACTTGAATTTAGGATGAATTGTGATTGATCAATTGCTAGTAACTTAGGTGTGAACTGTGACTTATTCAAACATCAATCAATTGTCTATTGCATGCGCCCCACGTTTATCGTTTTCTGTATGGGGCTAGGAGAAATTATTTTATACTTTTTAGTTCATTTTAAAAACGTGGTAAATTGTTTTTATTTAAATAATTATTTATGTTAAATGTTCCTAATTTTTTTTTGTCATTTTATTTATTTTTTATAAAGTTTGCAAACCCCTGAAGATATTAAGAAATGACTTAAAACAAAACTAGAAGCAGTATTGTCAGAATCCTGAGACATTTTTGTTTTCCATTCTAGCATTAAAATAACGAAGTTATGAAATATGTAATTAACAGATTATAACATTTTTAATTTGAACCCCACCGAAAGTGTCGAAAAGTGACATAAGGAAGAGTTGTAGGCAACGTTCTGAGAACACTAAATATTATTTATTTATTTTTCTAGGATCAGTATTAATGGACGTGTGCATTTTTTTAATTTTTGAAAGCCGCCATTTGACGGATATTCGTCACCAGCTTCTGAAATCTCGGCATTAGGATGAATTATTTTTGTACGTAGTTAGGCCCTAAATGGTAGTATAGTTTTTAAGATACAGTGGCCACAGCCACACACACAGATACTCACATTTACAGAATTCACTTGTTGGATTCCCTCTTTTGGTATACAAAACGTAGGGATCCGGTGCAAACTCTTATTCAAATTTCTCATCGAAAACAATACTTTCCCTATTTGCATACTTTTTGTAACATGACGTTTTTTTTTTTTGAGAATAGGGCGGATCGCATAGTTATCCAAGGAATTTTTTTTGTTAAATTTAACCACTTTCTCTAATTAAATGTTGCATCTCAATAAATGACTATCTATTCTTCCGTCTTTGAAAATCTTGGTTTGATAGGTTACTGCTTTGCGATAGTTTTTATACTTAACTAATTTAATTGATTTTCACATTTAATATGATTTTCTACGCGAAGTTACCCTAATATAAGATCGAGATCACACGTCACATCATACTACGTTTTCACATATTAATTTTACAATGTCTCACAAAGACGATCATACATATGTTGATTCCTTGTTTAGTTTAATTATTTATTAAATTTTGTTTAGAAAATACAATTAGGGATGGAATGATCAGAAATCCTTATTTACTCAATTACATTAAAAACTTAATAGCTAACTATATTTTTTTCTCAATTACATTAAAAACTTAATAGCTAACTATATTTTTTTTACGATTTCAGTATTATTCTAAATTAATATTATTCCAGAGGCATTAGGATGTGCAGAGGCAGGGTATTTAGGGAGATATAAAAATATATCCAATTGGAAACGATATGTTGCTAGGCTTATTATTGGTATGCTTTCTTTAGAACGACAGAATTTCATCGTATTGTCGATTGTATTTGTTGGGCTTCACGCGGTTATTTTATTCGCTTGGAGAGTTTCACTAATATGAATATTCCTATAAACAAGAGGGGAACAGCCATAAATCCTTTCCCTCAGGACGCATCGCTGATACGTTCAATCAATCTTTGGTACTTTGCGTTTATTTCCCATGACGGGCGGTAGATACGGGACATTATCGTGGGAGCATTTGCATGTATTGTTTTATTATGCAATTGATTGGAAAGCGTCACGAACATCTATCCTGTCCATATTATGTAAGCGGTATGTACTAGCAACGGGTCAATCCTGTTTCTACACTGAGAAAAAATAAAGATGTGAGCTCACTTAATTACGATCTTCCTGACTAAAATAATGGCGAACAAGGACGTGCTTCCGATCAGATACGTCACCATGCTCAATAATGTATTAGCCATAATGGTCATATACATGATCATTTACGGCATGTAAAACATTGTTGCCGACTTTAAGTCTGGAAGTATCATAAACCCTGCATCTGCACTAAACTGACTGGCTTTTACGTAGCATTATTTTAATGCCATTGTGGTGTAATGAAATGCGTTCTCCCAATAATTTTGAATGCCACAATGCCATTAATTACCGCAATATCATATCACTTTCAAACACCTATTTACAATAGTTATGACAGACAGCCCTCTATGCAGAGGATGCATGGAGGAAGAAGAAACGCCACAACACGTGCTTATGGAATGCAGAAGCGTGGCAGAGCAACGGGCACAAATTCTTCAATCACCAGCATCTGTCCCGGAGGCCTATAGAAACCCAAACAGGCTGCTGAGCTTCTGGGACAGCCTGGGTTGGTTGGAGTAACAACGAAACATGAGCTACGTACAATGGCCCAATCAAGAGGCCAAGTGCGGAAGACAGCCCAGTAAAACTAACTAACTAACTAACATTATATCACTTTATTGCTGTATGCCACTGAAACATGGTGTCTCTACAGAGGCGATGTAAAGCGCCTCGACAGCTTCCATTTGAAGTGCCTACGATTAATACATCGTATTAAGTGGCAGGGCCGAGTACCAAACAACGAAGTGCTAAGACGTACCAACCTGGGTGGCAAAGAATCCATGCTTATAAAGGGACAATTAAGATGATGCGGTCACCTTGTGCACATGGATGACGGCTGATTGCCTAAAGCCATTTTCTACTCGCAGTTGAAGGAGGGAAAGTGTACTCCTGGAGGTGAGTTTCTACGCTATAAGGACGTCCTAAGGCGCCATCTCACCACGTGCAACATCCCATGGGTGGCTTGGGAAGAACTAGCACAACAGAGACGAGAGTGGCGCAACTCTGTTCATAATGCTATGATTGGTTTTGAAGAGCATCGCGTAAAAGATCTCGATGCCAAGCGCCTCTTTAAAAATACCTGCCCGAAACCTTCCTATATCTACACCTACAAACAAAATATTTAAAACCAAATTTGGCTTTGCTAGTTAAGTCGGAGGGGGCGGGGGGACGGGTACAGGCACTCTGACAATCAAGCAGCAACTACGCTGCATGGAACTGCTACAAATAATAGTAGAAGCGCCTCGCACTGATGATGGAAAAGCGTCTCCCAAAAGTGTATTATGACATTTTTGCCAGATCACTCTCGTCGCGCATAACCCCTGTAAAAGATCTTCGCTCCAATAGTATACAAAGAACACAACAAAGTACCAAGTATCGAGTAAATATGTCTATATTTAAGGACTATGAAATATAGGTAGGTATATATAGAGAGACGAAGGATTGCGACTACTAACTCTCTTCTCTTTGGTTACAATGATAATAAAACACATTTTTTTTAACTATTTGTATTTGCTTTAAGTATACCAAGCTTTTCAAAATTACTATTTCAAATCAATGCAAGGCGACGAGGATTCTTCACTATTGAGGCAAATAAAAAAGTTGTTTAACTGCGGCCAATGATGCCAAGTATGCGTTATAATGCCCGATAAGTTTTTTTTCAGTTTCGTGTAGATATACAGCATTGTGAGATTGATCCTATTGTCTATCAGGTAGAAGCCGCGCAAGCGACCTCGAACCCGCGACCAGACAGACGGGGGCTGGAGAAATCCGTCTAGATCTGGTAGTAAGGGAGTGAGGCTGGCCGCTTGGTGGCGTTTCCCAGTGCGTCACTGGAAGGCGTTGGATTCTTACGGGCAGGTGGCGGAGCTGGATAAGTGGAATGTAAATATCCACAACTCCTTGCGCTCATCTTGAGGTGACAAGACGATAAAGTTACTTATAACATCCCGGGAACGCGGGTTCGCCCTAGCATTGACACTTCTAAACTAATTTCAAGATACCCTAGAAACTAGTGCTCAATTTTGGACTTATTTTTAAGTTGCATCTGAACATGCTGAGCAGATGCTAATGAGGCGGATGAGTCATGCAGGCGTGTTACTATTATCAGTAAAATCAAAATGTCCACCCTACTCCTGTTCCAATTCCCGATCTTTAGTATCACCATTGATTAACTATCGAATCCATCTGTCATTTTGATCACAGTAATGTCATTTTAATTCAGATATTGTTACGTAAGCAACAATCGTGTCATGAATTCGAATCGAACTATACTTATTGCTCTGGGAAATGTACTCAAGTGTATGGAATTGTAATCGAGTAGGTACATCGAAATGTACTCGAGTACATTAAAATATACTCAAGTACATTGAAATGTACTTTATGTGGGTGTCAAATTTATCACCGATTAGGAACGACCATAGATTAAGGGAGAATTATGTTCTTAAATTTTAATAAATGTTATACCAAGATAATATAAATGGTTCTTTATTTCTTGTATTTTAATTCTATAACCAACTAAGATTAGGCCTGTGAAACGGAATAAGAGCCACTGTGTAAGTACTTCTATGTTCTTCTAATTTTTTTTAAGGATTGGAATTGTTAAATATCAGTTTTATCGACTTTTTGATGATTTTTCTATATTGGTGTAGATTCTGTAACAAAGATATAAATAAACAAATCGACATAATTCAATCATGTAATCAACGTCCGACCTTTTAGCAAGAGACACATATTATGGAGCGCTGATTATTATTTAAAATTATTAATGGAGCACAGTCAGAGTTTTTTTGTTTTACCTATATTTTCATATTTTTAAAGACAGTGGTGCATTTTTAATACTGTCCTCAGAATTTGGCAATTTTTATCTATTTTCAACGTCCCTTGAAAATGCACACCGAATTAACAAAGACTAAAATAATAAAAACACCGTTGCTTAAATCACAACGGAACGAAGAAACGAACGAAAAATGAAGTCTTTTTAAATAGAAATGGTAGTGCCATCTACAGATTTACCTTTAAGAGACACGGCAGTGACGCAGCGAGGACACACATCCCGTCGTTCATCGCTATCGCTGCATAAGCTTGAGCACAAACCAAGCATACTATTGAAATACGAGCGTGTACATATTAGGTAGGAGAAATCATGTAAATGTATGCCTGCCCACCACAGGTATTTCTAGTAATTGCTTCTACCTAAGCTAGCCTATGTGCGGGGAACGGAACAACCCAGATGTGGCGTTCGCCCAATATCTTATTTTCTTTATGTGACAGTATAAGACCGTGGATGGGCGAGCGCGCGAATTATATGTAATAATAATAATAAATATATGCAAGGTTTGGCGACCCCGTAGGCATTGGTTTTATGCCTCCGTACCGTACATGTCACTACTAATTGCATCCCAATTCACTCTATTCATTTGACATGTAGTTTCTGACAGTAAATTTCCCTTTGGTATATTGAAGCGCAAATATTCCTTGATTTATTACACTGACAGTATAATTTAATGATTTTATATCCCCAGGATTATAACTGACGTATGTAATGATGTTATAATTGCCTATTGCAAATAACAAATTAATTTGCTGTACGGATTAGGTAGTGATCTCGAATATAGCTCGCCAATCTAATAATTAATAGGTATACTCGTTTATATGTCATTTATATCATGTCTATATTAATTTGCCGAATGAATGCTTGCAGTCCATTCCAATGGCGGTCTTATTGACTACTAATTGTTTTTATTTCAGTGCAGAAGGTGGCAAAAAATAACAAAACAGTAATAGCTATCCAACAAGTTCGCGATACACCAGCCCGTACTTTCTTTTCGTATAGTCCGGCTGAAAATAGAGAGGTAATTGCCATAGCCGGGGAGTGGGGGAAATATAATTATAAAAAGTAATACATACGTAACCTATTATTATTATTTTTTCTTTGTGAAGAACCTATTACGGTTTTTTGTTCTTATTTCTACTTCTACGATAACGAATATTAATATCAAGAATATAACAATGTAATAAAATTAATGGCCACTTTAAATGATTCCGATTCTGTCGCTCGCAAGTATTTTGGCTCTATGCCGCTGTTCGGTTCCTAACGGTTCCGTGTACTTTGGGCTATGATGGCCGATTTGTCAGCGTGGTCGGCTCAATTCCGGGGCAGCTCCTATCTGGGAGCCTCCTCGAATGAGGGATCTACCTGGTGAACATGCTGTGCAGTGGATGTGGGGTCGGAATCTCGGGCGGAACTGGACAGCTGATGCACGGGGCGGGCATACCAGACGTGTTGTTACTGACTGTTACCCGGAGAAGTCTGAGAACGTATCTTCTTTAAGACGCGGGGGTAGGTGTCAACCTGTCGTCGCTTCTTAGAAACGACCCGATGGCTACGCGGTCTCCGGTGAGCATTGCTGAGTAAAGGGTGCCACGAATCCGCGATATTTCCGAGCTACGGAATGTCGCGTTATCACGACAGATAGAGGTTGAGCAAGCGACTTCGGGCCGGGACCAAACAGGCTGGATGGAGAGATCCGTCTAAATTTGGGAGCGAGGGCACGAGGAGAGATGACTGGGTGTGAATATTCCCAGTCACTCATTGTTTGGAGTTTCCTTATCGCGGGCCGTAGTGGAGCTTAGTGCGTGGATTTGTATATGTCCATCCATGTTTCGCCTCGGGATGATATAGCGATAAAGTTCGCTGAAACGCTCCGGGGTGGACGGGTTAGCTCGTAGCAGATGACAATCAAAGTTGTGCGGTGGGGCGGGGACATAATGGGGTATGTGCAGGTCGGGTCTCAATAGCCTACTCTTTTTATCACGTTAGGGCCGACGCACCCATCCGATAGCCTCCCCGAAGAGGGACTAATCCGGTGAAACCCACTTTGCGGGCGGCCCTGGATTTTTGAAGTAATGGTCGGTTTACGGGCCTTGCTCATCTGACGAATAGTCGGGAGAGTTTGGAAGCGAAATGCGACCTAAAGAGCGGGTAATTAGGTACCTTAAGCTATCTACCCTTAGAAACGATACGTGGGCCACCCGATCTTGGGTGGCAGGTTGAACAAAGGGCACCTCGTATCCGCGATAATTTCAGTGAGGAATTTTCGCTTACTTTAAGGTAGAAGACCGCGCACGCGACTTCGAACACGCGACCAGACGGGAGGTCGGAGGAATGCGACCAAATCTGGGAGTTAGGGTGTGAGGCTAGCCTGCTGAGCAGCTTGCTGCTCGGTGTCTTGCTATTAAGGCGTCGGCTTCTAACGGGCCGTGGCGTAGTTGGATATTGGATTTTTTTCGTAAAAATTCTGTACTCCCAAATTTGGCAAGCATGCTTAGGTACAAGTTGGAACATTAAGAGAGTGATGTGGTGGGATAGAACGCGCGCAATCCTGACTTAAAACAGAGTGGAAAGAAAGGTACCATTCAGCTATATCTCTATAACACTTAAATTCTTGACGTTCCAATTATTATTTTCCTCAATTTGCTTGTTTGCCACACCTCGGCGCGAAAGCCGAAGCTATTTTTGAATTTGATGAGTTTTCTTTCCTTTGCTGCGAAAATTTCAGCATCGTGTTATTTATGATTGTGTGTTTCGGAGAACACGAAATGAAATGGAATGACTATGCGCAATACTGTTAATTGGTCTAATTTTACAGAACAATTTTGAAGATGACCTTTCATAGGGTTCAGTTCGTCTCTTTTTGACTTATTTTTAATTCAATAAAAAAAAATACCAATAGCCTTTACAGTGCCTTACAGTGGACGCGACGGCAGTGTGCGCAGACTTTCGCCAAACTAATGGCAATCCTAGCTGTCGGAAAAAAATAAATAATGCACTATACTTGTCTATTTTCTCTTTCTCTATTTAATCTTTTAATTTAATTTCTATATTATAAAAAAACTCTTTTCAGGTTTCAATGAAATAAAGAAGTTTTTATTCAATGTTAATAGTTAAATATTGCGTGACTACATTATATTCGCTGAAGACCAAAGAAATATAATAGTACACTATAATGTATAGTGCATTATATTTTTCCGAAGGATTCTGTGAGCTCCACTGGAACAAAACCGTCAAAGAATACCAGATAACCACTTTTTGGTACTATTATTGTTTGTTTATTTGATTCTACTCTTTATTATGAAATTTCACAATGGGCGGAATTATTATCATAGAACAATCTCTTATAACCCAATAGATAGAATAACTTTATTATGCTACAAATTATTTGTAGTATAGATAGAATAACTTTGTTATGATACAATGCCCAATAGATAGAATAACTTTATTATTCTACATTGGTTTTAGAATGTAAAATGCATAAATGGCGGACTTATCACTGTAGCGGTATTTTACAGTCGAATATTTGAAATTGAAACTTTTACGTGCTTTGCGTTTGCAAATAATACACGCGATAATCCAATCGAGTATAATAACAATTTATTATATATCTGAGTCGTGAAAAATAATGAATTACTATAGGGTTTTTATCGATATATTCGCGCTGGACGACGTTTCTTCATTTTTCTTGCGTCCCTGGTACGCCCGCAAGCTGTCTCGCTCTCATGTATGACTATTCGGTGCGCCAGCGCCACCGACTATCAGTCGCGTTCAGCCATTCCCGCCAGAGCTCATATCGCGGAACGATGCTTCTTGTTTGTCAATGTCACTCGGAGGTAAAAAGGTTTCATAGTGCGCGCGTTTTCGTTGATTCCTGCTTCTCATGCAAATAGTGTCTATAGCTCTGGGAGCTTTGCTGGATTTTTTCATCCGCCAGATGTCTAATACAACCAGCTTGCGTGTCGTGTTATGGATGAACGGTAGTCCTGCTGCGGTGGCTTGACTTTCGTATAGGTTTTGCAAACTAACTTGTTGTATTTATGTGCTTTTTGTGAGATAATAAATGCTTCGTTGGAAGCGATGAACCTGGTGTGTAATTTGTGTGTTGTAGGTACTTGCCGGGTTAGCTCCTTTCAGTGGAATTGCACTGAGCCACCGTTTCATTTTCCGCTTATCATCATAACATTGTCGATGTTGATGATGTCAACCGTTTCTGTGGGTTCTTATACTGCCACGCTCGATTATCGTCCCCGTTAATCTTCCTTGCCTCCTGGTTAGTTTCTTGTAGGGTCAGTTTAGTCCGAGACTATCCCTCGGGTGACTGACTGGGGTGTGATTCAGATCTACGGTGACAATAGCCGTGCATCCGTACGTGGGTTGCTACCTACATCTGAGAGTTTCTTCGGGTCCTTTCCTTTTAGGTACGCTAGCTTTGTAGTACCGTAGGTTTCGAGTGCTGTGGTCCGCCACAAAACTAAACATTTTCAGTTATCATTATTGAAGTAAATATCGCTTCAGTTTTAGGTAGAGCCTATCAACCGCTTTCAAAGAATATCTCGATCGGCGTCCTAGGCTACACGAGTTGGCGAGATACACTACCTGTAAGGTATGCGTACCCCTATATTTCCGTCTCTCTCATTATCGCCAAACACACTCACATATGGCATCTGCCGCAGCAATAACCTCAATTAGCTAGGCTTTTGCACGTATAAGCTATGTAAGATAAGAGATAAGATAAATTTATTTCTGTATAAAAACTTAGCCTTAATAAATGAATATTATATAACTAATATTGACAAATATGTTGCCGAATACAAAATTTACAAGGTAATTATTGATTACTATATGTTAGAATATAAATTAAGGTTTGAAATTATGTAATCAAGGGGATACTTAAACTAAGTAACAAAAAGATTACTTGTGTCTTAGGCATCTAGTTTATAAATGTGGATTGGTGCTAAAATAAAAATAAAATGTGTAATAATAATAATAGAGCTTTACAGTACAGTTTTACTTATTCTCTAGTTTAAATGCTACCTCATTATTTAACAACGACTGAGAGATTTTCAGTATCTTCGTATGTTCTGCCTTTTATCCAGTCTTGTAGGTACTGTATTTTTACATTTTCCTTGGTTCATTGGGTAAATGCAAAAAGAGAAATTTAAATCTATTATACAGAAAACTACCAAGAAAGCAAAAGAATCTGCAGGAGTGTGCCGTTCGAAACGGTAAAGTAGTACAAACAATATCTGCTCGTCTTTTGCTGTATTGGAGGTTAGGATCGTAGAGTATGAGGGAATTCTTTTTAGTAATACTTAGATGAACAACTGCCGTATAGAGAGGACATCCCATTTCGCAAGAAGTCGGGAAGCTAAATAGGCGAAGGTACTGACTGAAAGTCAGCAATCAGAATAGCTCTCTGAGCTTTTTCCAAACTCAACATGGTCGTTTTATGAGTACCGCCCCAGGATATTATGCAGTACACTAATAAAGATTGACATAGAGCAAAATAAACCGCTTTAAGCACGTTGGCGCTTACGGAGAGTTACTAAAGACATACATAAATTTACGTATTCTTGTTGTAAGGGTTTATATATGTGTTTCAAAGTTGAGATGCTTATCAATTACGATACCTAGATATTTAATTGGGTTTGTGCTGTTAAGTTTAGTCGGTTATATGAATTTAGTCGGTTAATTTCTATCCGTTCATTAATCGCTGAGTTATTGCGTCATGACAATCGGGAGATTTTCATTGCATCGAAAATTTGGACCAGGATACCAAACTAATTTTGAATCTAAATGAACTTACAAACGTTTTGCCATCAAATTTATAGCTACTAAAAAGATTTTGGGAATAATATTTTTTAAATGACGATAATGTATTAAATCTACTGAAGAATGTATATTACTCTTAGATGTAATTGAATATGAAAGTTGGCGTAGGTTAGCTGTTGCCTATTCCGTTGCTTTGCCGTAGTGCTTATTGAATTTGGCAGCGCTTGGTTGAGCGTGGATTATGGCGAGGCGAATGTGTTTTAAATGCTTCTTCCATTTATAGATGACCGAGAAGTGGAGAAACGCCGGCCTGCGAATGCTTTATGTTTTAAATTTAAATTCTGGATCCACTTGCGCTATGCTGTGGCAAACAGTGAAGTTTGAACAATATTTCGATGGTATCCAACAACATGGATAAACCAATCGTAGTAAAGAAAACGCTTGCGGTCGAGGAGCCCCCGTCAGAAACGAAGTTCCTTACGCTTTTACAAATATAAACACGTTTGTACAATTGATATATTGAGCGGCGCGGCTGCCTCATGTGCCCTGCATTGCGCTTAATGCCGGTTGGGCTCCGGGCCGAGCGGCGCGACCGCCTCATACGCCCCACATAACGATTTTTCGTTAGTAGTCGATTTCTACTAGTCGACCCCGCAAGCTGCGTTAAAGAACTTCATTAAAAAAAACAAAAAATTTACGCATCTTGCTTACGCGCCAATTACTTTCTTTTTGCTATTTCTACCGTTAATTCCGTTTTAAGCAGTACATGTGTAAAAATCGTAAAATTCTGACAGTTTGGTAATATATATATATTATCCCTAGATATCTAACGAACAGAAATTGTATGGTTGTATTTTGTTGTTTGTCTGTCTACCAGTGTACCATTTTCCTTACATTGAACCTACTCTTCCACAGTATTAAGAGAATATGTTCCATAAGATGTTAAATTACAAAACAGCAAAAAAAAAATCGAAAAATTGAAACCTATTTTTAAAATACCAATTTAAATTTCGGTATCTATAGGCTGTTATTCTAATCACTTGTGGTTTAAGCAAGCTTTCTTGTCAGCCGATAGATAGCGAAATTTTTATTTTTATTTTAATACCCCGCATAACTTTTCTTCGTTACTATCGGTTTGTACTAGTCGACTCCCCGCAAGCCGCGTTAAAGAACTTCATTCTAAAAAAAATGGGCATTCGGTAGTGTGCAGATCCTCCAATATATACATATGTACATATTATTAGAGGTTTAGCATATTGGATATAAATAATATAACATAAAAACACAATGTTTTTTAATTTTAACATGCTTTATGCAAATCATCTTATATGCACAGTCACAAATTTCGTAGATTAATATTTTGTAACTGTATACCTTATACAAAATATATGAAACCTCAACCTGAAAACTTTATGGCACTTGTTCGTTTGCGCTTGCAATCAGC
This sequence comes from Micropterix facetella, assembly GCA_027564375.1. Classification (NCBI taxonomy): domain Eukaryota; kingdom Metazoa; phylum Arthropoda; class Insecta; order Lepidoptera; family Micropterigidae; genus Micropterix; species Micropterix facetella. The sequence continues at coordinate 33,963,991 of JAOPUG010000001.1, read as the reverse complement.
GTTCTACGCTTGTGTGCCACCGTACCCATTGCATGAAACGCATACGATTTATGTTTTGATGAAATGGATTGAATGAAATGACTACTTCAATAATCCTAAGCGGTACAAGAAGTAAAATAGATGTTTTCAAGAGATCCATTAAATTATTATTTAATTTAATAACCGGAAAGTAGCGATATACACTCGTAACGTTGGCCTATTTCGTGATTATCTATATCCAAAATAGCTTAAACCCCATTCCAATAAGTTTCTTTTGTCACCACGATTCTAAAAATGCCCATATACGTTATGTACATATGCTCTACCTATTGGTCAGATCTTCCTCCAGGCTGTGGGACTCGGATCGAATTTGCTGCCATCTGGTGGTGTTTGCAGTCACTCATGGAGGCTGCATACCAAATTTGGTTAAGGTCGGACCACGGGAAGTCTTCGGACGACAAACAAACAAACAAACAAACAAACGAACAAACACACATCACGTATCAGACTATATCGCCCGTGCTATATAATACTACGGAAGTGCCAAAAACGGAAACGTTGGAAAAAAAACCGAAATATGTGTTTTATTGCATCTTTGTTAAAAGATGTTTCTGGATTGGAGAAGAATTCGTTGAATCGTAAATATGAATTGAAATACATGATTATTGATTTTGTTATTTTATTAAGAAGAGTTTATATTATATTTTATACTTACTGTTATAAAATGTCAAAGTTGTTTAATTCACAAGATGAAGGAAAATTAAAAAGTTTTACAAAATATATTTTCTTTATGATTAAGGAATATGAGACACATGATGTGTTACCCCATAATGTCTATGTTCAAGCCAAAGGTCAATTTTCTTTATTTTCATCATTGTTTAAATTACATGTCTTCGGTTGAATTATTTTACATATATATTATTACATACATAGATGATTTCATTAAGATTTTACATACGTAGATTGACTAACTATATTCACCTTTCTTTTCCAAGAATTCATTAATTGGGTAAAATTCCTGACTTATCAGATATTTACACACTTTTGGCTTAAATATAGATAACAATTTCGCCTCTAATATTTGCGTTGATTTTATTGAAAATGGTCGGCCCAGTTACGTACACTGACTGCTCCGAATATGCTAGCGCGTTGCGTACCGTATGCAGAACTTCGTCTTGTCTTTTGGGTATGAGCGCATGGTCCGCGTAGTTCGAAAGGTATGTCGGTTTTTATACTTCCATTATATAAATGCATGTAGGGTCAGGGATTCAAGGAATCGGAACAAATCCCTCGCAGGAGTGTCTCGAGAAACGCGGGCCACACAGCGAATCGCTCGCTTTTGTAGAGTAAATGTACTCTGGCGATGCGCTGCGCATGCCCAACCCTCCATACCATATATCAAAATAGTGTGGACATAATCAAAAAGTAATATTGCTGTAAGGTTTCGGCTGCGATATTGGGCGCGAGGCGCCATATGATAAATCATAAAGCCATTCTACACGGACTATTGCGCCCCCGTCAAGGCGATGAATCGACACATATATTTCTACGTCATATTCGTATAGAGGTTATGTCGACTAGTCAAGCTTTCTTGTGCCACTGTAGAACTTACAATTTTTCATAAATTTATGTACTGGAACTGGGTTACATATAGCATAGTCTCTAGTCGCTGGTTGGTAATGTAATGTCACCAGCAGCATTTACAGTTGTGTAAAATATTGCTGATTTTTGCAGTCCTTTTTGCACCTCCATAGAGGCTGCGGCCCCAGGCTCGTGCGATTTCGCAAATCCCTTGGTTCATTATAAGGATGAAACCGTTGAATGTGGTAGGGTATCGGATACCCCAAAACAAGCATAAGCAAACGAAATAATTAAAATGACGTTATTGATAAGCCCACACGGCCCAGAAGCGACTTTGGTTATATACAGAATAATAATACAATTACTTATTACAGGAAAAAGTGAGTTCATTCGCTTGCGGTAATGTTTTATAACTAAATTAATCTTAAGTTTATAGCACAAGTTTTGCATGGGTTCCCTTAATAAAGGGAAAATGAAAATAAACATCGATTTCAGAGAACAGTTTAATTTAACAATAGGAAAAAATAGGGTTAACATCCAATAACAATGGTTTAAGACAAAAGAATATATTTTTATTCATAAATATGACGCATCTATGTTCATGCAGTACTTTAAATAACCGTTACTACAATTTTAGCATTAGTACAAAAGTTTCTATCTAATATACAAATACTCCCTTACTTTTAGTAATTATACAGTTTTTGACAAATTAAAAGTAGATTAATTGTATAACGTAAACTTTGATAGACTGAAATATTTTTTTACGTATAACATATTATTATGTGAAGTGTTAATGTTGATGTCTTAAAGCGTTGGAGAAAAGATATTGGAAATTTTGTGACGTAATAATATGACAAAATATATGTAATAATATAACAAAATATATGAAATGTGCAGGCATTGAGTGCGTCATGCAATTTTAAACATTAGTGTCACATTCGTTATCGAGTATCGTTAACGATGAAATTTGTGGTGACAAATATGTTCTGTTCAGTGATTACGTATTATGTTTTGACATTTGTACTGAGAAGTATATTCTGATCACTGATTGCGTATTGTTATATGCAATCATTGATCAGAATATAATTGACAGCACACGTTTCAGAACGGTAACGGTAACGAACGGGTTACTAAAGACTCACCCAATACATGCACCCTCACTTTCTAATGACCTAGGAAAGCTATTATTATAGTGATATTTGAAGCCAACAATATTTGAAGTTGATTCTCGATCCTAGAGACTGATTCTCGTTACCCGCTTTAATTTTTTAAAAATTACTTCTGTTTCTCAAAATGATTTTCTTTTACGTGAGATGAAAAACTTAGTTGAAAATCATCTATGGCTCTTTTTATTTAGGTCTTTGTTAATGAGAAAATAGTCTGAATATCTGAATATTGGCTAAAAAAAAACTTAAAAACGCTTCTAAACATTTCCAAAATTTAAACAATATCCTTCCTATATAGTATAGAGTATTGCAACCTTTGGTGTAAATTTACATATATGCAATTGGCTAATTAAAAATGTCAATATCGATGCAATGCTACAGACCCGTTGCCAATCAATGTGTGAAAATATTTCATAGCAAGAAGATATTTATTAATAAGGCACGGAACCCTCGGCGCGCGAGTGAAATATTCGACTGGAGTCGGCTGTCAAAGTTGTAGTCGACTCCAGAGTCGGCTTCTAAAATCTGCAAGTCGGCCATCACTACCCCTCCTAATGAGAGACCTTCTGCAGGTCTACACTAATACATTCAAAGGGTTCTTTTTAATATTTAACCAACTTTATAACCCTGTTAGTTTTTAATTTTTTCACTGATTTTTGTCACAATTTTGAAAGTTATTTTCTCTTCCTAATTTTATCCATTTTAATTATGTATGGGAGAATTCCAATTTGCCCCTCAAAATCGACCCCTTATTTTTTGCGACTTTACGATTTTGTACAGTTTGGTTAATTACGAGAAAATCCAGGTTTGCATCATGCTAAACTATTAAATTTCTATTGCTAATTTGGGATACTGCCGCCGTCACGACGGTTATCTTGAGATGGTACTTTGTTTATTTTTAGACCATATAACTTGCTTCTGGCGTCTATGTAGACCTGCAATCAGCACTTGCACTCATTGGGAGTTGATAGCTGATTGAATGCTGCACCATCGGCTTATTTAATGTTGTTTATAATAGTGCCTCCGATCACCCTCTCTCGTATGCTTTAATTGAAGCCTGTTTTAAAGTTTATCCTTTAAAGTTATATTAAGTTAAAGGTATATCGTATTCTTTACTTAAAGTAATTAATATTAACAACATAAAAATATAATCGGTAAGGGGGATAGCGTGCAACGTTGGCGTACACCTCCCTCAATTGGTATAAAGTCGGTTAGCTGGTCGTCGACCCTTGCAACTGCTTCTAGCCTACAGCATATATTTCAGATTATTCTGATTACTTCACTGGTTATAGCTTTGCTTGCCCAGTGCCTCGCTATTATGGCATTGTTTCTAGCGGGCTGTGGCGGAGCTTGGTAGATTTGTCTTCGTCCTCAAGTCTATGTGTTTCATTCCGGGGTGATATATCGAAAAGATCGTTGAAACGCTCCGAGGTGGCCGGGTTCGCCCGTAGCACTTGACTATCGCAACTGATTCTGACTATCTTCTCGTTCAGGTCAAGTCAAGTTTCCTCTGGATGTCAATCATTTTGTAACACTAAACTCTATAATACGCCTTTTGTTTATGTATTTATTTGTTAACTAACTTATTATTAATCAACATTACGGAAGACCAATTCATTGGAAAATAAATTAATAAAGATAAAACCAAGAATGTCGCGTAAAATACTAGCTACCAGATAAGAATAAATAATTAATTTCATGTAATTTAAACCGACGAGGGTTAAAGGTAAAAATACCTAAATGGTTGCCATCGAGTTAATATCATTTAAACGCTGTAAAGCATGCGCCAACAAGTTCCACCTCGTAAAGTTAGTGCGCGAGAACTGCTCCGCGAAAAGATGGTGCAATGAAGCATTAAGATTATTATTAGGCACGAAAACATCCACTTTAGTCAGTAAGCTGGGGTTATCAGTGTTACCTCGAGTCAGATTGAAAATATACGGCATAGTCAGCATTTCTATTCTGAGACAGAAAATTATAGACAACCATGTTTATAATATATTCAGTCGGATACAAACATGGATAATATCCGTACTGCTTAAAGTACAAAACATTAAAAAACTTATATGTATACCTTTACCAATATGAGGATATATATAGGTATCTTCATATGGATTGCAAAATAGCTGCATTCGTTTCCATGTGATTTCTACTAATAGAGTTGTACAACGTGCGCATAGCCCGTATATAATTAAAGTGTTTGGATTGCCGTATCACAAACCCTAGAAGATTGGAAGAAGACCGTATTCTGGTCATTATCATGTGAATCTTATAGTGGAGAAATGCATGTCTCTGATAATGTTTCTTTTTATGTCTTTCTTTTTGGGTATCTAAAGATGGATTATATTGACTTCAGCCGTTTATATATGTGATTGTGTGGAGTAGCCCAAGAGAAACTTTTTGTTTAAAAAACATTTTTTTCGTTATAAAGAAGATAAAACGAATTTACCATGTGAAGTTTATAACACCCGATGATTCGGCGATGTTTCAACCGCCGTTTTCCAGGGTAGACCGGTCTTCGATTTCATACTTTTTTTGCCTTACAAAAGTTATATTTTTCTGTATTTTGCTCTCAATACAGACAACAACAATGAGTACATTTATTTAATGATAAACTAGCAAATGATCAATTAAAATATATATCTATAAGCATTTCAAACAAAAATCACATCAAGCCACTACCCAACTAAGAAAAGGAATAGTGTTAAATATGTATGAACCTTTCAAAATGGAAATTAAAACAATACAAATTCTGTCGACACGGCCAGACATTTTATGAAGAGTAGCAGAGCATAACAACAAGTAAAGTAGCGATATACATCAGCAACTTCAGCCCATCCGGTGATTGATATCCCTGACTTATACAAAATTGGACTAGGTATTCCAACGAGGTTCCCTCGTCATCACGATTCCAAAAATACACATATACGCTTTGCTTGCTCTACCTATTGGTCAGATCCTCCTCCATGCCAAGTAAACCAGGATACACCTACAACAGCACCTGCGCGACTCGGATCGAATTTGCTGCCACCTGATGGTGCTTCACGGGAAGTCTTCGGGCAGACTATAAGGACGTGCAATATGGATCAGACTATAAGACTCGTCTTACGTAATAAATACTACGGAAGGGCCAAAAAAGATAAACCGAAGTAATTCGGTTCACCAAAAAGAAACAAGAAAAGACCAAATATAAATTAGATGACTTCGATCAACGGGCGATTAGACAATATTTTTACAATTTTCATGTTACAAATCGACGATTGGCCTTATTCTTCAACCACGCCTGCTTATACGCGTACGTCTGCTTATACCCGTATGACTGCCTGTACAAGGATGTGCTATGAAAAAAATCATTCTACTTCTGATTCCTCAAAACCACTGCCGCGGACACTACGGTCGCCGAACCGTTACGTTTCACATACGTGTCAAAATACCAATACAAGAAAAAGAAAATATGCGTACGTCTGATTTTTCGCGTATCTTACGCGAAAAAGCAGGCGTATGTGCCTAGAGAATAGGTCTAATGTCTAGTAGTCGTATTATGATAATTCTAGGACTCGTGACGTCCTTCACTTTTTATTCTAAGAGAAGCTACTATCTGTATACTATGCCGCGGGGGTGGCAGAGCATCGCTTGTGTACCGCCTGAATTATTTCCTATCGATGTTTGTTTGTACACTAATAAAAGCGACACATCTGTAATGTAATTACAGCTATTTAATGTAATTACGGCTACTTAATGTAATTAGGGAAAAAGTCACACATATTTTGAGTCGACTATTTTTGGTAGTAAATAATATTATTATTAATAATTAATAGTATTAATGAAATTATTAGTAATACTTTTCAAAACGCTAGCGCTTAGCTCGATTGATTTGTATATGGCAGCTCTAATCAGCTCATCTATACGACGATAGGTAGGTGGGTCATACTATTTCCAACAATCTGATCATTATCTACAATTACTCAATTTTCATTCAACCAATTTTCATTTAGGGGTACTGGATTTTAGTAATATATTTTTTGTTACGTTTTAAGTTAAATGGCCATCCTATCTTACTACGAGCATTTGGCTAGTTAGGTCTTATTAGAGATTTATAATATTTGATAACCTTGAATACACGATTTAATTTGTTTTCCTTCGATGTCAGAACTTCTTCGATGACTGGCCTGCAAATTAATATCCCAAATAACTACTATAGTTACTAATAAAGGATTATTTTATTCTTTTGTTTTCTCTTCGTGGCATTTAAATGTATTTCTGGGCATAATTACTGCTGGGATAGTCCGCATTTGGTAGTTTATTTATGTACCGATTCCTTTACGAACAAGGATTTTATTCTAGATAATTATATTCTGGCTGAAGCTCGTATCCCGCATCACCTATTCATTCCGATGTTCATTCTCAGGCTACGTTTACCGATCTATTATGGTATAATTCTCGGAAACTTTACTCAAAGTGATAACTTTGCACAAGGCATTCGAGCTATGCAAGAGATTGGTGCCCGCCAACCTCAAACACTCAAACGTTGAAGCTTGCTTAAAGTTGCCTGTCTATATCTCAGTAATCTCGTGACTAACTCGGCCATATTACAATCTCTATGCCTACACAAAGCTAGAGCGGTGCCCAGGTGCATCTCAGCTGAAGTTACCTTCGACGTAATCTAAATTTATGGATTTAAGACTATACTCGGGCAAGCCCGTCACTCCGAGGCGTTTCAACAAACTTTATCGCTATACCGCCCCGAGATGAAACGTACAGAATTATGATGAAACACATCCACTATCCAACTACGCCGCGGCCCTTTAGAGTTCGACGGGCAACAAGCTGCCCGGCGGGCTAGCCTCACTCCCTAACTTCCGCCTGGTCGCGGGTTCGAAGTCGCTTGCTTGGTCTTCTACCTTAAGTAAGCGGCAATTCCTCAATGGAATTATCGCGGATACGAGGCGTTCTTTGCTCGGCTTGCCACCCGAGATCGGGTTGCCCACGTATCGTTTCTAAGGGTAGATAGCTTAAGGTACCTCACTACCCCCGCTTCTTTAGGTCGCATTACGCTTCCAAACTCTCCCGACTATTCGTCAGTTAAGCAAGGCCGGTAAACCGACCAATACTTCAACCGTTCAGGGCCCGAGGTGTTGCCAGAGGTCCGACTGCAAAGTGGGTTTCACCGGAGTAGTCCCTCTTCGGGGAGGCTGTTCGATGGGAGTTGTGCTCTGAGTAGGGACGACCGTGATCTACACTAAGAGAAAAACTTCCATCAGTCCCTACAGTCAAACGGAAAATGCCAGATTAATTTTATTACATACTGAAATCTTTATTTTATGCCTCTATTACATCGGAAAGATACGTATAGGCAATTTTTCTATTACACATAACACAATTCCACGCCATGTATGGCCGCTGCAATGGATCTCTTCACTTTCTCACGTCGGAACGCCATCGTAATATATAGACTGCATCTGTAACGCTGTGGCGTAACGCTGTAGACGCTGTGTAAGGCTGGGTGGCGCCGGGGCTGGAAAGGTGACTGAAAAGGCGGCTAGCGGCGTGGGAGGTGGCGCAAGAGGGGCAGCGGGG
>JAOPUG010000001.1:33901827-33912999 GCA_027564375.1 Micropterix facetella | reverse complement strand
AAAAATTATACATGTAAGCGCCTCGATATAATAATTATGATACTATATTTGTTACTAAAAGGCAAGTTCATTACTTACAGCTCTATTTTACAGCTAAACTTACAGCTCTATTTTACAGCTAAGCTATGTTTCTGTGGAAAAAGATGTTTACTATATATGGCAATATTTAAATGAAATAAACTAAGACTAAGTAAACACTAATTTAAAAACTAAAATAATTCAGAGGGATGAAGGAACAGGAAAATGACGAGAAAGGTTATAGGATGGGGGACGCAAAATATGACGTTTTAATTTAGCCTTGATAGTAGGACGTGTAACATTATGATATTAGCTCTTCACAAATTATTGATAAATATCCATTCAAAGGAGGGTCACATCTATAAGGGAGGGATGCACATGCTACATCTAGTCTAGTATATATGAAAAGCCCAGAATATACAGGAATCAAATATTATAATATGTATATTATCATATTATTTAAAAAATATTTAATTTACTTAATCATTTAAAAGTCATTGAGACAATATTTTCTCGTTAATATACTTCACATCATTAAAGAATTTGCGGTATATTGCAATCAGAAAGGAATGTTATGGTATAAAGAAATTGCCACGCTGTATATTTTCTTACAGTATGGCTAATATTTTATACAGTATTGCTTGTTTATAAGATTATTTTAATTTAGACTTTTTACTTTTGATATTTTTATTTTGCGTTATAATGATAATGTTGTAATATTTGATAATCATTTAATATGTCACAATAGCACAATATGACACAATCTACTTTACCATAATTGACAGTAAATAAATACTAGGTATAACTCTTATTAGTCGTCTCAAAGAATAGGAAGTTACACTGCTGAAGCTCAGGCAATAATCGGTATAATCATTCTCGGCATACCGCATTTCAATTCTTATCTCGTACCGCTTGCTGGGGGCTACCGCTAAGTCGTAAGCTGGCACGACACATGTGCGCCCCATCTTGTAAGGAAAGCGAGCCTTTGCCGTCAAGTGCAATTTATTTCGTACCCCTTCATACTCGGCCTCCGCGACACGCTAAGTGCTCGGCATTCCCTCTCCACACAATACACACATACTCTTATGTAATAAAATATCGCGAATAACTCATAAGAATCGCAATATAGGAAGCGCCTAGAAAAGGAATGTTTAGGTTCCACTTTGCTTATAGTATACGAGGGAAAATATATGGAGACATTATTTACTTTACATATCGTAGCTACGGTAGTGCGATAGCCAGAGCGAAGCAGCATAGACCTGGAGTTGCAGACATCGTAGGGATGACTGAAGATGCCGATTTCGTGGAGTGTAGACTGGAACGGGGAAGGAACATTGCGTCTTCTGCGATGAAGGACTGCTGTGTTGCGGTACCCGTGATGGCAGTCCGCTGGTCGAGTAGACTGCGCCGGTACAGCTCCAGGAATTCTGACAGCCTGGTATGCAGCGAAGCGAGCTTACGGACGAGCTCGTGCTGCGAGATGTCCCTCTGTGTGATGCGATTTACGTGTCCCTCTGTGTGGTGTTCCAGAGTTGCGTGTCGGGCATATCATGGGGCTTCAGACACGTTCCTAGGCTTGATGTTCAATACCCTTTGGATGTTAGTCCGCTGCGCTGTCGAAATCAGGCGGGTGCTGCGTGCATGCGTTTCATCCTCACATACATCTTCAACATATATAACGGCTGAATGAAGCATTGGCAGCAGGGCGTGATAGGCAGATTTTAAAGTGGCGACCGCCACGCTTACACGGTGATTAAAATTGAAGCGACGCTCGATGAGCATGAGAGTTACTTCACCGTAGTTTTCCATTATACCGGGGTGCCACCGAATTCACCGGCTGGTAGTCACTAAGTCATGGATCAGATGCGGTGTCGTGGTCTGGGTCACCAGCTTGACGCTGAGGCCCTCGTGCCAGACTCGGCCGAACTCATTCTCGACGTCGAGGAAAACGGCTGCCATGCGCAGATGTTTGTTGTAGTATTCTGTCACGTGGTGGGCTTCCTGTGTGGTTTGCAAGGTAGTCGAGTGGCCCGAACGGAATGCATACTGCTCGATGCACGGCGTGAGGCGCGGCGTCAATCGCGTGAGCATCGATTGATCTAAATAAACTCTTCACTATGGTGACCAGAACTGAAATCGAGCGGTATCTGGCCAGTTGGCGCACGTTTTAGTGAGTTTTTGTCAGCATTATGACCTTGGCCGTCTTCCATTTCTTCGGAAAAGAAATGAGTCGGATGAAGAAGTTGAGTAGTCCAACGAGATCTGGAAGCTGGCGACTGGAGAGCTGTCGTAGAGCATCGCTACCGATGTTATCGGGGCCGGGTGCCTTCTTTAGTTTGAGGCACTGGATTCGACGATGAAACTCAGCTGGTGTTAAAGACGAAATCTCTTTAATGGTCAATGGTAATCGACGGAGGGGTAGTAGACTTTCTTCCACCATCCAGAAAGTAGCTATAATCCGTGTGATCTTCTCTGTTCAGGAGGTTGACTGCTGCAGAAACCCTACAAGAGCATTAAAGGCAACAGCAAGGCAGGAAAATCCACAACCTATGGGCCCCTTGGCGTATTGGCTGTATCACCTTATTTAATAAAATCTCTTAAATCCGTTACATGATAAAACGATAATATAATATCTGTAAAGGAAGATCTAGATTCCAACTGCATTGTTATTATTATTTTATACTAATATTACGGAATTCTTTATATCGCGTATTTTACTTCGTCCTTAATATCATCCTTAACGTCAGTGACTTTTAAAGCCTAAATAAATAATCCATTGCACTGTACCTACCTTTTACTGTTTTTTATTGAGACTGTTCCATTTCTGTGATTAAAATTAAACCCACCAGGGAACTTAATTCCATCGCATCAAAAATTCTACCACAAATCTGTCGTATAAACCCCACCACCCATAGTGCAAAACTATATAAGTAAGTTTTGAAATCCTGGGATCTCAATCTCCCTAATATCACCTGGGGGAGCATGCATTACAGTCTCTAAATGCAACATATAGGAAGACTGGACTCAATAAGCACATCTTTCGTCGATGCAATGTCATTCGGCGGTCTCGAATAATTTAATGGCGTTCACAATGAAAGGGATCGCTAGCTAGATGTTGTTCTATTAAATCTCGACGTGCACATAACTCGCGCAGTAGAGCCGTTTGTCCCGGAAGACTCCCATCATCCATCTTTAGAGATTGAAATTAGTAATGCTCTATCTGTACAAATACTTGAATCACCGCGTCTAGTTTCTCAATTTCTAAGATTAATCGAAAATTAATACTCATTTGTCAACTGTTAAACGACACGAATTAATCGTATGCTTTACGGCAGACAATGCAGTCGATATTTTTTACGCAGTTAATAACGAGGCGGTTGAGTTATACGTACCGCATAGTATATCCCGCAAAGCATCGCATCGAAGTTGGTTTTCTCCAGATTGGTCTTAATAAATGTACTAAAGGAGAAGTCGAGTTACCATAGAATGTGGAAGAAGCATGGGAATCCTTGCGATTACGACACATTTACACTCTTGCGGCGAAAGCACAAAGCTCTGCAAAATTAGTATTTTTCGACGTTTATTGCAAACGCCAAGTGTAACATCGAGCACAATCCAAAATACTTCTGATCATATATCAAGTCAATTCGTAAATGTAACAGCATTCCGCAGTGCACGAATTATGGCGAAAACCTTGCAACCGACGAACCCGAAATTTGTGAGTACATTCGTCAACATTTTTAAACCATGTTCAAAGTGAACAGCTTATCATAAGGTCCCTATACTTCGCGCACAATGCCGAAATATGAACACGATAATGCTACCGATTTTATGAACTATTTTGAGATAACAGAAGAATTTGTATTTAAATGCATTAGAGCGGGAGCGGGTTATTACCGCCGCCAGAAACAGCGTACTCCGACCTTCTTACTAGATTAGAAAACGTCCAAAAATGTTTTATGAGATCTCAACTTCCGCGACTGCTTGGACCTGGAAACGTTTAAGGTCGGGCTGAATCAGCCAATATTGCTTTATTACAGAACAGCCGTACCACGGTGGATATGGAACTGTTATATAAAATTATCCACAACAACGTGGACAGCCCATATTTGACAGATAACATGTCCTTTTACGTACCACCACCTGTAGTTTGCTCTCCTCGTGCGTTCGACATCACTCGCGTCTGTATTAGATAGGCCCAAAATGAAATCACTGACCGCCTAATGTCTACTTACAATAATCGATTCCAGAATACCGATTTATTCTACATGAAAGAGACTAGATTTTAGGACAGTTTTACTTAATCGTTGAAACATTGTTGAAAATATGTAATCGGCCAGAAATTCTCTATTTAATATAATTGTATTATTTTTTATAGCACTGTATGTTTTCTCTAATAAATGAATAATTTCGTCCAATGAATGAGATTTATCACTAGCACAAATATAGCTATATTCCCTCGGTGGTCTATTTTCCTACTCTCCGTCATATTAAATTCAGCATTCGCGGGCTTCACTTCGGGGACTGCGGTATCTGTAATTAGCACCGATCTCGTTCGAAATTAACCGGCACATATGCCGGGATTGTCGAGCCACGTGCTGCCTGTAACTAATATATTGCTCTAATCCGTCCATTGTGGCAGTGTTATTACGCCTCCTGACACACCGGAACCAATGACAATTCTGAATTGTATTAATTAAGGCGGATTCCTCGTATAGTAGATAACGGAATTTAGTCGTTTGCGTATACCATTAGGCGTTCTTATTACCCAAATGAAGAGGGCTCGAGTGAAAATGAGCCTTGTCGTCAAGTGCAATTTATTTTGCACCCCCTCCATACTAGGCCTTCGGGACAAGCTAAGTGCTAGGCATTCCCTTTCCACAAGATACATTCATCTGTAATAAAATATCGCGAATACCCCCTAAGAATCGCAATATAAGGAACGCCCGACGCTCTATTACCTAGAGGAGAAATACATACGTTCCTCTTTGTAATATGGTATTAGATTTACGTGATTCTTGAGCCGGCCTCCTTAGGAGGGGCTCTCATTGCCCCGAATATCTTAGTTCAAACCGGTCAAGGAATCCATCTATATACATGTCTTATTTATGAAAATTGACAACTGACACAGTGGACTGTGTCAGTTCTATAAAATATATGTATTTTTTGTCCAAAATAGTTCCTGACCCATGCTCTAACCCAAAAGATTGAGTAACTTCACCCCCTTGCCGCAAAAACTTTCCCTCGCGCACGCACTCATTAATGCTCTTTTATTTTTTCTTTCAGATCGCTAAAGGCCAAGTCTCCGACGAGAATTTTGTTCGCGTCTTCGCGAGAGTGTTTGAGTTAAGTTTCGTGATAAATTTCGGCAATACCGAAAGTCAAGTGATCGCTCGGGAAAATTGTGAATGCCGAAATGTTGAGATAACGCGTTCGGGATAAGTTGAACGTCGCGAACGAGCGAGCAGGCGGTGGATAAAGTTCGTGAAGAAGCGGGCTCGGGGCTGCGGCCCTTCTTCACCCCTGGAGGCCATACGCAGACAATCACGCCAGATAGCCGCGAGGAAAGGACGAAAAGTACAGGTATACGAGTATATTGCTGATGGGATTGAGAGCTTAAATGGACACAATCAAAAATTCAACATACGACAGATAGAAACCTAGGAGACTTACTGTTTCCGCTGGCGTTTGTCAGTCCATACGTTGTTGATGTACTCCCGTCGAGGTGTAGAAGTATAGAAGGTCGTATATGCACGAAATTAGGAGGTTTTCACATAACTTTGCACAAGCGATTGCGTTTTCACATGCGCTCGGGTGAGTAAATATTTTCAAACTACTGTAGGTGAGCGGAGTTGCCAGAGCCATGATTTGAACGTAAGTCAGTAAGGTTGCAGGAATGTTGGAAGGAAAAGTAACACATTGGGAAAGGAACGGAAATGACTCAGAAATTAATGTATGTATCTGTTACCGGCAAAACTTATAATTCAGTCATTGTATAGAATACCTAGTCATTCTATACAATGCCTAGCTCGTCTAGGCAATGTATAAAATATTTTAACTATTGTTTATCATTATATACCCTGCCTAGTCAATGTATGTACTGCCTAGGTATTATATAGAATGCAACGAGGAGATCAGGTAAAGTATAAAATGAAGGACAAATAATACATATTTTGTATATTCGAAATCCACTTTAATTTTAAATCTTTTACTAAACATTGTTTAAAAAATAATATCAGATAATATTGACGAACAGCTTAGTTATATGTCAATAGGAATGAGAAATACTGGATATATATTAATTATTAATGCTTAGCATTAAAAAATAATAAAACTTAAGGTATATAACAACAGGAACTATGTTTTTATTATTGGTTATTACCATTCCTATTGGAAGGTACTAAACCTTGTTCTAAACATAAAAAAATAAAATTTAAACTAAGTTTATACTGAAAATAATGTTTTAATAAAAATGGTAGTTATTTATTTATTCCTACATATGCAGAACTATTATGATATTTTGATGTACATAAAAATTTCCTGCAAATTATCTTTAGAGCTGTGACAGTTTTCTACAGCTAAGGCGTTTTATGCACATAAAGGGCAAACAACTTTAGAATCGTAGACTTCAGCATAGTTTTTTTCGGAGCAGCACAAATCGAATGAATAGCTCTATTGCATTTTTACATGAATGGGCACCCGTTGTCTCTTCGGAAAATACACAGCATAGAAGAGGAGAATTCAATGACTGAGATAGCTGTCCTTCCTGGGCTTCTTGAAGATCTGATGTCTTATCGAGACATTGATCTTGGTCATTTAAAAGTTCATGGTTTACGCTATGAATGGGTCGATTCCAAACATTTGAGGGTTCATCAGCGGCTTCAGAACAGAAATAGATTGATCTTCTTCGGCACTCTGAATTAGTAAGCTCTCAGAATTGTCGAGGGTGGTTGAAGGTCAATTTTTTGAAGATAGATCTTCTGTTATAGTTTCAGAAGGAGTTAGTAATCGTTCAGAAATGGGATCACCTGATATCGACTTCAGATCTTTCAGATCTTCTTCACTATCCAGGTTATGAGTATCGTTTAGGGGCAAAGATATACCAACTTTTATTTTCGATCCAAAAAGAACTACATAAAGTGTTCTCTTAATGCCTAAATGGAATGTTCTATTCTTCATGAGCTGTATAAATCACATGCCATCACTCCAACGCATACTATCATTATACTGCATCCAGGTTGTGAGCATATTCTCAATGTCTTGATTAGCTCGCTCAACACTGCCCTGACTTTGGGAGTGCATAGGCATACCATGCACATTTTTTAGAGTGGGCCAATACGTTTTTAGAGTACTTACGATTTGCTTAGAAAATTCTCTGCCGTTTTCAGATTGCAGGATTGCTGGTGGACCGATCAATGTAAAAATGTGAAGCAAATTGTACGAAACTTTTTCCGCCCGTTTTGACTTGAGTGCTTTGAGTATAACAAACTTCGTCAGATGATCCTGGTATACTATTATAAATTTATATTAACGATCTGGATGCGATTGGTAATCAATGAGGTCCACTTGACAGCGGGAATTAAACTCTGATGACATGGGCTTGACGACGATTCCTTTATTTACTTTTTTTTTTGTTTTTGCTGGCATGGTATACACAGCTGCAAATATAGTTCAATATCATGGCTGGTTATATTCTTGAATCGTGTAGAGAGCTCTTTTACTATTCGGTCTCAACCTACGTGTCCGATACTCTGATGTGCTTCATGAAGTGCTTGGAATAGTTCACTTCTGCTATGTAGTAAATTATATTGTTACCTGGCTGATTCACATGAAATATTAACTTCTGTTGTTGACCTACGGTTATAGAATCATAATAATGCAACAACCAATAATCCCGTGGAGATTTCTTCCTGGTCAATTTTGCTGTTTTATTTCCGACTATATTTTTTCATAATGTTTGTCGTCAATTAACACGTGATTTTTAGTATTCGCGGATTCTCTTTTGATTCGTAGTTCTGCGTAAAATTTTCGTTCATCAGTGAGATTCGCTGATCGGATGCCGTAGTATTTCGCCCTTAAAGCCACTAATACCTGCGCACGTAATGAAATTATGCGTGACACTGAGTAAACAAAAGCAAATTGCGACGCGTTCACTGTCCGTCCATCCAGCCCTCCCGCCAACCGCGTATTCAACACATGCTGAGCGCTCGGTATTGTATGAATGCCTAGGCAAAGTATAGAATGAATTATTTTTCATACTTTGCCTGAACGATATAAGCATTCTATAGAATGCCTCGTTATTTTATAGAACACCGGATCACACAGATTGGCGATAACATATCTAACAAATACCACTAATAATTTAACCTGAACAGTGTACCGCCAAAGAGGGCTGTTTTTTACATTACGTGGAATAGCCATATATCTGCCGAATGTCTGCGCGCAGTGGTATATCCATAGACACTTTACAGATTAATGTGTTAATTTTCACACAATAGTTTGTAATCTGTTAGTCTAGGATCGCCATATAATACAGGTACTTTATCGGATCGACCATACAGCAAAGAGCCATTGCCAATCACTACTGGTTGCGTGACGACACGACTTTGGCTGTAGGCCTTTCCTCCTCCTCCTCCCTTTAACTCATCTACCAACTTTAGATCTACCAAACTTCATAACGAATTTACGCCGGAACCGGATATCTCCCACGCGAGCCGTTTCACTGTCGTAGCGGCGCCATCGCGCGCCTAGTCTAACAAATTAAATGTTACAAGTCAATAAATATTATCTATAATATAATATCAATTCACCTTAAATAGTGTATTAATATCATAGACAGATTCAATATTTTTATATGTGAATATAAATATGTCTTTGTACTCGCTGTGTTATCAAATCTATTTCCTTATGCCAACGTAGAAAGTGACATATAAATATGATCAAGTACTTTATTCGAGTTGTTCGAGCTAGCGGCGGGCACAAGCAGTTGGTTCCCTTCCAGCTGTGTATCGTCAGTCGACCATCAATTCCAGGTTACTTGCTTCCATCTATGCTAAATGTCATGTATTTAAGCTTATTGATATTTAACGTAACTAGATATCCAGTTAGCCAGTCGTTTATCTGTTGCAAACCTGCTGTCGCCTTGTTCAAACCAGAATCCTACAAGTAAGATTAAAACATCACTACAGCGTCGTCAGCAAACGATATAATTGTCCCAAATATATCTTGTCGGCGTAAGTCATCAATAAGGTATAAAATCGGTCCTAGTGTACTACCTTGTCGAATGTTTGAGTATCCATTCACTTATCACGTTATCCATATAGGTCTTAAACCACTGTATATAAGTTTCAGTAATTGCTTTTCTTTTCAGTTTGTCTAGTGATTTATCATGTGGCATTGAGTGAAATTCTATGTGTATTTTTTTTTTCATTTTGGCAAATATGGACGGTGCTTTATAGACGTCAGTCAACAATTATACCAGGGCGCTATGTACCTCAGTACAAGGCCTAGAATTGTGCCAGCATGAACTATAAATGGCAGCCGAAGTTGTACGTTAAACTCCATAAATAACGATCAAGGGGAATAACAATGGAAATGACAGGTTCTGGATAATCACTGGTCGCAGGCAAGTAGTTCTGGACTTCCAGCAGAGTTGTGTACTGCGGAAAACTTCCGTATACCTTTTCTTGTTTATAGACGGGGTACGCGTAATCAAGGCGTGTGGCGGGACTTTTTCCGACCTCTCTTGAGCATTAGACTTGGTCGATCACTCCATTATTCTAATCAAAACCGATATTACGGCATCTGATGCTATGCTATCAGTTTAATACGCAGATTTCTTTTGAAAAGAAGTCACAGAACGTTTGTCGGCAGTGACCAATAGATTCCGGCATTTCGTGGGTTGGTGTTCCCCATGGATTTGTCATTGAGAACTTCTATTGCTTATCTTCGTCAACCACCTGCCTATTATACCCAAATGGGTCATTTATTTATATATGCTGAAAATACCAGTGTCATGGTCGACGCTTAGATCAATCGACTCTGGAAATATATCTTCCCAGTGCCGCTGACATTATCTCCTCGTGGTTAACAGCCGACAGACTTTTTATCAACACCCGCAAGGCGCATACCTAACAAAAACAAATTGTCTCTTTTTTTTTAACTTATAGGAAAGTTTACCATCATCATAGAATTTAAAGAGAGGTATTTTAAATGTTTTCCTGGACGTCTTTAACAACCTTTTTGTGTTCCATTAATCAACTCGTTGTGGGTTGCATTGTTTGCGCAACATAAACCAACCCTCAACTGCACTGAATACTGAATATTTCAATTTAACGTCGAAATGCGTTTTTAAAACCGCTGTTTTCACAGACTCTTTTATTTACCACGTTTCCTATCAGTTCGATGTATCGCCCAAAGACGAGCGAATATTCTAGCAACTGAATCCTATAAATCGTTGCTAAATCCTTTCCTTTGAGGATTATGTCGGCGTAAGAGGTCGGGCTTTTATCTGGCGTTACTTGTCGTATTTTATGATAGGTAGAAAACATAGCGCGCAATCGGAGATTGAGCACGAACCGTGCTAAAGCAACAATGGGTAAAAGAAACCGTTTGAACTCAATGAAGCTTATAATCGAGAGAAGTAAATAAATCCCCAGGAAACCTCGCATATTATTTGTATTCCATTACACTGTTAGAGCGACCATTAAATATCCCATTTTAGTATTTTTCGATGGAGTGCTTGATATTAAATATTTATTCATTTTATGGAGCTGTGTCTGGGTTATTTATAGTAAACTAGAGGCAGATACAAATTTTTGCACCTGCAACTAATAAAAGATATATTAGTTGACCGAGCGGAGCGAGGTCAATCTTTCAATTCGACCATTTTGCTGTCGCCCATTTATTTTAACCATAATTACGACCAAACGCGTTGTTCGATTTTCTAGAAATTTGGCATAAATATACCTTAAAGGCATTAAAAACGATTTATGTGAAGTAATTTTATTTTTTGGTTTCCCTTTCAAGGTGGCCGTTTTAATGGTGGAGGAATAAAAATTATTTTTTTAATATTATGACATGACATTTCAACATGAGGAGGCAGTCAAGTCAAGTAGGCAAATAATATATTTTCTATTAAAATATATTATTGCA
>JAOPUG010000001.1:33760016-33773741 GCA_027564375.1 Micropterix facetella | reverse complement strand
AGGAACCCACGACCCTAATGTTGGATATTTAACCCACTCCCCTGGCATGCCCCCAACACCCATATGTGCCCCAATTCATAAAATTAAAAATATCATAATTGTCTTTATTTTTTTGCAGTGATATTTTCCATTGATGTAAAATCGGTACTTTCTATTTGTATGTACCTACTTATGATTGTTCACTTTTCATAAACTATTATAGTCACAGACTTTATTTTATATTTCCTGTATTGTTATTTTCCGAGATATATGTAAAAGAAAACTATTTTTTCGGAGGAGATACTTCGGAGATAAGGATGAGGGTTGGACAGTAACACAGTAGTGTTAAGGACAAATAAAGCATAGTACTTGAAATCAACAAAATGTGCCCCTTCAATGGCGTACGACCTTAGTGGGTAAGAAAAAAATCGCCCCTCTCCTTCCCCAATAACTATATAAAAAATATTTTTTCATGGGCTCTAAGTCTAGGTGCTGTCAAACTATGCCAAATTTTATTCTTGTTAGATTTAGACCTGTCCGAGATAATCGACGATGACAAGGACAAACAGCGGCGCGCGGGCTAACAGCGAAATCTCACTAATAGGACTCCGTTTGTATGATTTGGTACGGAAACCTCTAACGTTTTGCTCTTTTAGGTTACAGTTCTGAAAATGTCTCTTTGAGAGATGAAGTTTTTTACAAAGGCAATTTAAATGACGATAATATTATGGTAATTTGCACAAACAAATATTGATGTAATTTAAATACTATCCTAAATCTATTGAACGACTTATGAAATAAGTCTCCTTTTACACATGTTATTCAAAAAAAATCTGTCCGCTTGTTCGTCCATCCGTCTGCGTCGGTCCGTCCGTCCATCTGTCCGTTCACTCCTGGATCTCAGAAACTATAGGTAATATCCTCATGGGTGGCCACTACCTCCAAGCTGAAGAGGTAAAACAATTCAGCTCCAAAAGCTTTACTGCGATTTTTAAATGACGCAAAACTTAGCACGGAACTATAGTATGTGGCGATTACAATAGACCAGAAATTGTCGAAGTGACACAAGGCTCAATAAATCTTGAAAAAGCCCCACACATCAATTTTGTTTTTTTTTTAATACATAGTCCTTAACAGTAAATTTACGAGTCTGGCCGTTTGTTCGTTCATCCGTCCGCGTCAGTCCATCCGTTCGCGCCTGGATCTCAGAATATAGACTCTAGAGAAAAATGGTTAACAGCACACGACTCTGTATTGTCACGGGTTCTCCACTTGTTATTTTAATCTTTAATTTTTGGACTTTTGAAGCAATTTTCTACCGCTTTCGTAATTTTCGCCACATTTTCGAAATTAATTGATGCATGGATGCATTTTATCCGTCCCCCGCAGCAATGCCAGGTGTACGATAATTACCGTATTAGTACGATAATTTGCACCTCTGTACTATGTATGATCCATAATCAAGACCTTACGCCAAAATACGACAATTTTGTAAATGTTCATAACAACATATTTAATGGACATACTTATTTATTTTCAGTAGAAATTACAAACGGATGAGAGAGAAATAAACTAGTTCAACGAAATTGCAAAATTTTCGATGACGGTATAATCACCGCATTACAAAACTCATTTATGTTGTTTCATATGGTAGATTGTATTATTTTGAGGTTTTCAAAAGTAGTGAAAAATAAGTCAAATAACATTTAAATTGTTAAATCAACTGAAATAGTTAAATCAACTAAAAATCTACTGAAATAGTTAGTTATTTCTGAGATACCCTGTACATACAATATGTATGTATTCGATCTCTATTATCTTTAATTTGGACAGCGACACGTGGTAGATTTGCCAATTTCCCAAAGGGGGCCAACATAAAGGACGCGTGCCGTTGATTTTGCGTCGCATCATATTGCCTACCTACATATATAATATATACCTATACGCAAAGGAACGCGGGTGATCCATGTAACGCTGTAAAACGAGGATGTTTTGCTTTTGTAAAGCCAATAAGAATTCTTACGCTTTTCCTCTAATAACTGCTATCATTTTAGAATTTGTATTGTTTTCTTTGGTTCTTAACATTTTATCCTCTCTTGATAGACATAAACTAACTCGGAGATCTAACGATTGCCTCGCTCGTAGACGTAGACGAGTAGTTGTAGCGCGCCTAAGGAGCCTGTTGTCAAATATATCTCCCTCCGCGCCGGTAAACGTCAATTTTATATTAGATGTAATCGACAAAATTTAACATGTCATACCTTCACGTTGAACTTTCAGCATGACTCCGGGCGCATCGGGTGCCAAAGGTTACATCGCATCGGGCGCCGCAGCGTTACAGAGTCAGTGAGTGAGTCAGTGATCAGCGTAACTATATTACGATAGGGTAATTTTAACCTAATAGACCCTCGAGCGGTGACCAATTTTGGTCGCGGGAAGTGATTTTGTGATCCCATCTTTTTTATGACAAATTTACGCCGAGTGAAGTCAAGTGTTGTCTAATTTATTACCACGTCTTTAAACTCAGAAGAACCCATCCTCGGAAATGTTTCAATGTGGAGAACACATATGATAACATTTTTGTTTATTATTATTAATATTGTTTAGGTTGACCTACGTTTGTCGACTCCATAATAGTATCGTGAATGTTGATTCGTTTTTAAACTTCTTAAGTATTTATTTATTGGTTTATTTTATTTTTACAAAACAACTTAATATTAATCCAAAGCATTGTTTTGTTTACATTTACTACATTGTAATGAAATTAAATGCTAATATCCCACTAGGGGTATTTTACATCTAAAAAGCAGTATACTAACCATACATCTCATTATATCATATTATATTGAAAACTGTAATAGTCAGAAATACACTCAAGGAACACCCCTAGCTTGTCTTTCGAACAATTGTGTGATATTTGAAATATGTTATGTTATGTTCGTATGTTCATTTTATATTCAATATATTATGTTCATTTGGCTGGAACCCACAAATACTCCCGTACACAGTAAGCCGGTAGATATGTATATAGAAGGGTACATTATGTAAACCACATAATATAACATTCTATTCTTTAATCATTATTATTTATAATTATTGTATTATATTTGTATTCCTCAATAATTTAATTTTAATATTCTTTTTATCATTTATAATTATTGATTCTGTTTTGTTCATAATTTTATTAATTTCTAGTATTGGTGATATTATTAATACCCTTTAATTTCTCGTTTTCTTGTTGCTTTGAATTTTTTATATTATTTTAAATATTTATCTTGTACTTTCTACACCTGTAAAGGAATTTAGGAAATAAAATATGAATTTGAAGTAAAAGATAATTATTTTAATAACCGCCTTCTCCAAGCTCACAAGCTAAAAAGTGATGACAGTGAAGTACTGGTAGTTAAAACGTGAAATGTGTGTTGAAACGCTCGATATAATGAAACCTTGTAATGAAAACTATTCTACGCATTTTTAGTATTGCGGGTCAAATATGTATTCGAATACGAAAACGTATTCAGTTAAAGAGATGGTTTTTGTGAAAGTTCTAGTATAAAAAATTGATTATTTTTCACGGATCGAGTTTAAACGATGGTAGCCGGATGTAGAATTAAAATTATAAAATTGCTTTAAAAAATATTATATTATAGGTATAATATTATAGGTAGTCAGAAAATGTCACAGAAATTACAACAAAGGAACCCTTTTTTTAATGTCTGAGGTTATGGTTGCTGGTTTGCTTCGTAAGAAGATAAACCGATAAAAATGTTGATAAATAGTTTACAAATAAGGAAAACCAGTAACAAAATGAAAACACAAACATTTGGTTCGTTAACAATGATATTTCATTTAAAGGCCCCGCAACTTTTTTTTTTGACTATTTCTTTTGCGCTATTTTTATGGTTGTAATGTTACACTTGTAATATTTCTAATGTGACTTTTCGATAACTGATTATTCGTTTTTATATTTTGACAATCTGTATTCTCCAATTATACCTATGGTATTTTAGTAGCTAAAATATTTTTTAATTAAAAAAAGTTTTGTTATAAATTTTAATATTATTTGTTTTTACAAATTATAAAAAATAGTCAAAATGTACATAAACGAACTATACTCGTTTACCATTTAAGATAAATTATATAAAATCAAAGGGCAGTTGGTAGAGATTCCTGCAAACTGGCTTTTAAAAAATAAAAAAACTACTAAAAAAACATTAGGAACGAGATCAAAAGTATTAAAATTTTCGGGTTTACAAAGACATTCAAAAGTTAATTCAACCGTGTTACGCGGCCACCACATCCACTCCCAATATAAGATGACCTCATCCTCATCATCAATCACAGCATCGCAGATGTCTACGCAGATCCACTCGATACACATTAGGCTTCAGCAGACCACCTGATGGGCAACTACCGGATGCCTAACAAGTTCTTTACACGTGGGTTGCGGCAGCTCATCCAGTGGACTTCGCGACACCCACGCCTAGAAATGAATTATTTAAGTAAACGATGGTTAGCGGCTGATGTTTTAGGATGAGTATAAGTATATTTGCGTAATAATTTTTGCACACAGTCGTTGCGAGAGATAGAATAAGATTAGCGATTCATTTAGAAGTAAGCCTGTACCGAATTATTATAATTGTTAAAATTCGAAACAGGATATTTCCTATCTGTTTCGTGTAGATATTAGGAAAGATAGTAAAATAACTGCTTCCCGTATATGCAGCCTCCGACCATTAAAATGGGAGTAATTAACCAAGAACAAATGTCAGAACTGAACAAATGTCAGTATTGTATTCAAAAGAAGAGCGTCATTCTTCCGTAAGGAATCGGAAAAATGAAAGCCTCTGCGAGGTTGAGTATGTGAATCGCGCAAAAATAAACCGGCAGGTCAGCAAACGACCCACCGCTCCCCGTCCGCGACTCATCTAGATACCCAAGTGCGCGAGTGGCCAAACGTGCACTAAAATAAAAGTGTCATAAAGTATAATTAATAAAAATGAAACAAAATAAGAGAACAATTAAACATTATCTGGGCAATTACCTACATTAGTTTTACTTCACTAACATAACCATAAGTTGCACATATAACGTAGACCGTAAGAGCATAATAAAATCAGACTAACACACGAATAAACCTGCGGGACTAACATCGTCTTTCGTGGAGGCACCACTCAGAATGCTTGTGCATCTACTGGTGATACGTTCGTAGTAATAAGTTAGCTGACACACCCGACTGCGTGCACAAATGCAGCGGACTGAAAATGTAAAAACACTAAACAGGAAAAAAAATTAATTCTGATTCTGATTCTGATTTACATTCGTTTAGTAGTTGCCGTGTAGACACGAGCGTGACGGATAAACGTGTAATAAAATTAGATATCCGTTTTCAAGAGGAAACTTTTTTTGCAGACTTTAATCAGAACAATGGCGTCTGTTGTATTATTAGTATAAAACCCGCCATGTTAAATCGCCCACCAGACATTCTCTGGAATCTGTACGCCTGACGAATCGACTCGTCAGTGCATTCTCCCATTCGCTTGTAAATTGTAAATTAGAAGCATATTAATAAATTTCATAACATTCGCGAAGTACGAAACTTAAGAACGGGTAAACATTATTTCATCCATCTTTTTGATATAATGCAGATAATTACCCAATACCTAATCAATTCTAGACCCATGTAAAATGGACACTATTGTATAGCATATTGAAACGTATGTAAATATAATAAAGAACGATATTGATAAGGTAATGACTGATAAAGTAAACGACAAATGATGTCATAAATAATAAGAATTATCATGTACATGTCAAACAAAGAATTATGAATCAAGAATGAGTAACAAGAAAGAGGACGTAAGATGCAGTTAACGAGTTGAATTCATTAGTATCCTATGTCAATTAACTAAGGAAACTTAGCTACTTATTGTTAAAGAGAGAAGACGGAAAGAAGTGCACAATTACGAGTATTAGATATATTTGGCAACAGCCATTAGAGCAACGATTTATATAAACAACCCTTCGAGGAGGGGGGGGGGGTCTAAAAATCTTTGAAAGGCTTGTGGAAATGGTCGATCTTATATAATTCTTACCGCTCAGATGAAATATTTTACAACGGTAACTCTTTATGTCTTTAACTATTCATCATTTCTGCAATGGGCACAAGATATACAGTAGCCATGTACAAGAAGCAACAATGGCACATCTTCGTTTGTGGGCGTTTGACTGTTAGTCTATATATAAGCTATACGCAAGCAAACGTATAACATAAGTACTATAAGCAAACGTAGATATGTATTATTAAATAAAAAAGGCCGAGTAAGGCGCACCATTTTTAGACAGATTTAGCAACAGCCAATAGAGAAATAGTATTTGTAAATACACCACCTGAAATGATGATCTAAAAATCACTGAAAGGCTGGTTGAAATGTCGAATATTAGTCGATAATATAAATATCCCAGCCTGTGGAACGCGTGCGATGCGCTTACAGCGAAAGCCGTATAATAGACCCTCAGGCCGAAGCCAATAAAAAAGGGACAATTTTTATGTAACCTGCTCAGAAAGGGAATCGCTGTAAAGACATCCGATTATTGGTAAACAACATTAAAATCGAAAGTATTAGAAGCCGGTATGAGGTTTCATTGCTGGTGTTTTTATCTGAATGGATTTTTTCATGAATTTTATGAAATCGAAAATGTAAATTGATATCCGGAATGGAAAATGATTTTGTGAATTTACTGGCTGCGTGCAATGCAGAACGATGCAATGCAGACCTTGTGTAGGAGTGATACTATTTTAATCGTACAATTAATAGTTTGTATTTGTGTTATTACTGGGCGCACAATGTCAATAAAATATTATATTAAAAAATGACAATAAACGGTTCTCGTGTATCTCATGAGAGTATGAGAGTGGATCGCGAAGGGCCTTTTTTGTGGGGAATAAGCAAACGATTTTGCAATATTTAGAATCCC
Organism: Micropterix facetella; assembly: GCA_027564375.1. Classification (NCBI taxonomy): domain Eukaryota; kingdom Metazoa; phylum Arthropoda; class Insecta; order Lepidoptera; family Micropterigidae; genus Micropterix; species Micropterix facetella. The sequence continues at coordinate 33,766,784 of JAOPUG010000001.1, read as the reverse complement.
ATATAAGATGACCGCCCACGTACACAAAACAAAAGCGATCCGACTGGTAAAAGAGTAGGGCAAAGAGTAGGTCTCCAGGTGAACATGGATAAAAGAGAAGTTATACTTAATATCAATATTGACCCGATACCGGTAACCATTGGGAATACCACCCTCGAAGTTGTGGATGAATAAGTGTACCTATGGCAGAAATTCCAACTCGATAGCCGACAGAAGATTGTGACTGGGGTAGGCGACGTTTAGAAAACTCTGCCGCATGTTCAAATCTGATACCAAGGTACCCGAAGACCAAGGTATATAATCAATGCATCTTACCTGTGATGACTTACGACGCGAAAACTTGTAGTTTGACTGTGGGGCTCATCCACATATTTAAAGTCACTCAGCGAGCTATGGAAAGGGCTATGCTCGTAATTTCCGAGACGCAGCTATCGGCCGAGGAATCAGAGTGGTGGATATAGCTCAGAAGATAAGCTATCTGAAGTTCCAATTGCCGTAGAACCGTGCCGTAGAACGGGTCACACATGCCGTAGAATCGACACACGTTTGGGGCAAAAGGTTGTGGAATTGAGACTGCGCACCGGGAAATGCAGTGTAGGATGCCGTCTAGCTAAGTGGTTGATCAGCGAAAGGCGGAGGACTGGTCAACACGGCGGCCTTGGGATATGCCAATATCCATCAGGGGAGAGACACATACCGATAAGTAATATAAGACACACTGCAATAAAATAATAGCGAATGGAAAAAAAATGTTGCAGCGGACCACGCCGCCATAGTGGCTACATGATCTACAGTCTGAAGACATTTAAGAGAAAAACTTCAGACACTGTATTTTATTAAGCTACAAATAAAAAAAATCATTCTTTTTATTTCATTTGGAAAAGTAAGGAGCCACTTACAGAGTGATGTATGAAATAATTGCTTATAAAATAGACTACATTAGGGTTTCCTCTAATGCTCACAGTCATATATTATGTTATATTACATAATGATTACATGGACAAATAATATGGGTATTAACAACTGGTACAAATATATAAAAAATCCACTTTATTTCGACATCTCTACAATCTAAAACCCAATAACTGAATATCAGGTTCTCGCATTGCCTTTATATATCTTTTAGAATTCTACTCTAGTTAAATTAAAATTGTCTACTTCAGAGAAAATAAAAAAGTATGAGAGTAACGTAGAGACGCCACGGAAGTGGAGACAGCAATGGTTTGAAAACTGATGTAATACGTAATTGGAACAATACAAGGAATACTGATCAACGGAGGAATAGGGACAAGTGGCAAATACAACACTTAAACTCCCATAAAGATAAATATATCCCATATAGATAAAGATCATATATCCCATGAATTGAAAAAAGTCAACTAAAAGACGGTGAAGCTGCGCAAACTAGCAATTTGAAACGGGAAAAGGGGAAACCATTACACTGCTCTCCCTCGCCCTTTTTCAATGTGAATTTGAACTTAAATTTCCTAATTCACACATCCTCACCTTTCAAGGGTTAGGTGTTCTTACCATACCACGCCCTCTTTATATTACTTTGGCCAATTTATTGAAGACTAATATTGTTTGATATTATGCTAACTGTGTAGAAATTCACTTAAAACTCCAACAGGGAATATTTTAGATTTCTTTATTTACTTCGCTGGCACTCATTGTACATTCGTAATAATTTTAGTTTTAAAGCCTTACCTTAGATGAAGCCTCATCTCGTAGTCGTGTATATATTATATAATGAATTTACCTGTGTACTTCTGGTATAATTTGGACGTACTCATCTCCAAAACGATTCACGTGAAGCCCGGCCGCCGAAACAGAAACTATCATTGATGATGTACGGCAACTAATTCAATCGCATAAAAAAATACATGTCAGCAAATTTGTGCAACATTGAACATTGGCATGAGCCAAGTGTAAAATATTTTGAATGTACATCTGAAAATCCGTAATCTTTGTTCGAGATGGATACCGCATGAGTAAACGGAAGTTTAACAATGATAGCGTGTAGAGTGATGTGATAAAATTATTCAAAAAATACGACGGCGGGCAATGATTAACAGCATGTGACACTGTAATAGGAGACGAAAGCTAGGTGTACTGTTACGAACTTGAAAGAAAGAGTCAATCAGCGGTGTGGGTCTTTCCTTTCGAGGATTTACCGACGAAAATCAAGAAAAGTCGAAGCACGAGTAAAATGACGGTTGCTCCTTTTTTAGCAAGACGGAACATTAAACAACAACGTTACTTGAAAACCAAAGAATAGCCACTGCAGATTAGTATGTTAACATTTGCTCATAGTAGCCCTCCATCACAACCATGCATCCGCCCACACCGCTAAGATGACAACGGCGATTTTGAAGACCTGAAAATGGAACTGATGACGAATCCCCCACCTGTATGTAGAATGCGTCTGGACTGTTCCGGACCTTGCACTCTGCGATTTCTTTTTGTTTCCAAAAATAAAAGAACAAATTTCAAGGTATACGGTTCACGACCTCAGAAGCGGCGATGATAGCGTTCCGACAACCATTGAGGAGACCTCTAAAAAAGACTGGGCCAACTGCTTTTCCTAATGATTTCAAAGAATGAAAGAGTGTATAAATTGTCAAGGAGAATACTTTGAAAAACAGTAAATACAATATAACCATTATAAGTATTTTATTGTATCAGAATCCAGAAACTTTTCGTATGGCATAATAGGGCCAAACTTTTAGTATGGCCTTTTTAGTATTTAGAAGATTATACATGAAATTTTCTAATTTCCACATCGCTCTATAGATTTCATCGGCTAATTAAGTATAATCACATAAGCCTATTCAAATTATATGATTATAATTAGTCTGCAAGACAAGGTTTGAAGGTTGTAAGATGGCTCCTTTTCATCTCACTTTCAGCTTCTCAAGTAAACTTAGCAGTTGATTTGAGCGGCAGCTTACTGGCGCCAGGCACCCGCCCGCTCGAACGAGTTACCTTTAATTATTTTATCAACTTTTCAGCTGAAAATGCTAAGGCGGTGGAGGAAACTTCGAATTGTCTGAGTGAGGCTTCGTCCTAATTAATCAGGATATTGCAAAGATGATTACAGCATCGCTTTAACTATAAATTTCCTGAGACCATTGTTAAAGTTTCAAACGCGATTTAACGGGAATTTTAAGCGGTAGATAACTTCAATATCGAGGTATTCGGACTTTATTCATGATATATTATAAGCCACTGCTAGACATCATATTTTTTTATTAGATTACTTCTTAATAAATTAATATTTCTGGACATCGTGTATTAGAACTCTTAAAACTGTCACCACTTTGAAACGAAATCAAAAAATGATAATCGCAATAGATACGAATAATATCCTAAATCATTTTATCCCCCCCCCCCCCTCTCCATATTGAAAATATACTTTTAAAAATATACCCTGTTTGTCTCCTCGAGTTGCTCATCATTTTGTGATTATCACACGATCATAAAAAAATAAAAAATGGATGAACATCAATATTAATTCAAAGCAATTTCTTGGCATCACTTTACCAGCCAGATGTATGACATACAAGGGATGAACTATTCAGTAGTATTTTATAGATGGTAGCTTGACTGGACCCATTCGTACCACTCGGGCAAAAAAAAAATATTTTGAAGATTTTCATTTAAACCACTCAGTTTCTGATATGTTTGAATCTGTGCAAGTACTTCAAAGATTTTGAGGTTTGAGTGCGTCACGCGACGATTTGCCATGGCATTTATCGAAAAATGGTGACAAATTCTGCTCTGAAAACGTCAATAATGTCTGGATAATTGGTTGGGTTCTATTCATTTTTACTATATGTAGTTTCCGATTCGCTGAGGGGTCAAAATCGGGATCAAATCGGGATCATCTCTATAGGGTCCGTACTTTACTGTTTTTGACCAGTCCGTAGTATTACGTAGGGCGGGCCATATAGTCTGATGCATGGTGTCCGTTTGTGCGCTTGTTTGTTTATTTGTTTGTCCGTATGTCTGATGCATCCTGTGGGCCGATATTAACAAATTTGGTATGCAGTCTACCTGGGTGACCCTAACCACCACCAGGTGACAGCAAATTCGATCCGTCTCGAAGGTGCTGCTGCAGGTGCATCCTGGTTTATTTGGCCTGGAAGAGGATCTGACCAATATGTGTAGCAAGCATTGCACATATGGGTATTTCTGGAATGGTGGTGACGAGAAAAACTTGTTAGAATAGCTTTTAAACCATTTTTGATAAGTCTTGGGTCCTAATTGGACATGTACCTACAGCTCGGACCATATGGCCATCTTTGTTTACACCCGGTCAGCTCGATTAACAGTTCAACTCCCATCCGGCAGCCTCCCCAAAGAGGGACTAATACGGTGAAACCCGCTTTGCGGTCGGACCTGGGGTTACACCTCTGGCGGCACTGAACGGTTGATGTATTGGTCGGTTTACCGGTCTTCCTCAACTTACAAATAGCCGGGGGGAGTCTAGTAGATATCGACCTGTCGTCGCCTACCCTTAGAAACGACCTGATGCCCACCCGATCTCGGGTGAAAGCTGAGTAAAGGACGCCACGGGTCCGCGATATTTCCCATTGACGGAATGCCGCGTTATCACGACAGGTGGAGGTTTCGTAAACGACTTCGAACCCTCGACTAGACGAGAAGTCGGAGAAATCTGACCAAATCTGGGAGTTAGGGAGTGGAGCTAGCCCGCCGAGCAGCTTGCCGCCCGGTGTCTCACTATTAAGGCGTCGGACTCTAACGGGCCGCGGCGTAGGTGGATAGTGGATTTGTTTCGCAAAAATTATGTACATTTCATCTCAAGGCGATATGACGATAAAGTTAGTTGAAACGCTTCTGGGTGACGGGCTCGCCCGAGTACTATACTATTCTTAAATCCATAAAAGTCAGAGGTTATCAATCCCGGGACGACCAAGTAGCCAATGTATATCGCTACTTTTTCTGTTATTTTAATCACTATTATCACTGAATCAATCACGGGAACGCAAAACAAGGCAAGCGACCGACAAGTAAAGACCGAACCTACTGCAAGTATTCGGCTAGCGACCGAGCTGTATGGTTCATTGTTATACATTGCTTAATAACTAGTATACAGCAAAAACGTTTTGATAGTCCAGTGTATCAAATGTTGTAGATACGCGGAAAATGAGGTGAAATTGTAGAACAGCATATTTTTCTCAATATACATACCTATAAAATTGATAAATATTCATAAATAAATAGTTTAAAAAACAATACTCAAGTTTGAAAGAAAAATAGAAGTTGGCTTGGCGGCGATTGTGTTAAATGGAACCGTCCCTGAGCAACATTTATTGTCTTCGGCGTTGTCTTCAACGATGCTACCGATCGATTTTCTGTACTTTAAAAAGAGTTATATTTTTGGGATCGCCCAATCAACTAAAATCAAAATCCGGTTGCTATGCATGCAAACAGCTCGTTATGAACGGGCTAATACTCTAGTTCAAAACAACGGCCATATTGAATCAGTTCCCAGGGTTCCATCGTTCCTGTTCCATTGACTGGAAAAGTTCGTTTAATTTCGCGGCGAGTACCTACTTCGAAAAATAATAAAAATGTTTTCAACTAATTTTCTCTATCACTTGCTTAATTCTTAAAACGTTTATTGCACTCCTACTGTTGATCTCCGAAAACCTTCCGAATCGCCTCGAAACTTGTCGTCGTCATCATCTATTTCATTAAATATAATTATATAATGTATTAATTTCGATAATTATTCATAGTTTCAGTTATTTATTAGGTTAAGATAATGTTATGTTTCATTAGGTAAGGATATTGGCGAGTTATGCCCTCTCGTGTTCTTTCTTATTTGTAAAACTGTGACTGGTACCCCCTCGACACAGCCGTTAAGCCTAGTGATGGGGTAAGTCCAAGACTTATTTTAATATAGGTATTTCTAATTTATTATTAAAATATTTTAGTTTAGTGATGTAAATACGTAGGATAAGAAAACATATAAGCTTTGGAATAAATAGATAAATTAAAAAAAAACAATAGCACATCGGCTTCTCTATCAAACTAAAATTTGAAATTCAGCAAGATGATCACGTGCATTCTCCATGCGATGTTGGAATAAAAATTACACCTGCTTCTGTTTTTAATCTCGCAGGGGATGCTAAAGATCAAGCTTAAATCATTCGCGCCATTCCAGCAAACAGCGAGGTATAATCATTCATTCATAACTGCCCGAATACCTCTGACTCGTAATAGAAATATTTACAAAAACGTCTAAAAATAATTTCCCAATCGTTCATGGCCGCGCGTGGAAGGATGTCAGCACAGCGCAGTCGGTGGCTTTTGGCTACTAACTGGAGAGTCCAGTGTTTCACTGCGCGTCGCCCGGGAGCGCGGACCGTTTCGTGAAAATTACGAGTTTTCCCGTTTTCTCTGTTTATTTTATTTCGCATAGATCGCGTTTATGTGCCTGTGCCAAAGTGGAGAAATAAGTGATCGGTGAGGAGTTTTATATACTGGCGAAACCATTCCGCGGTTCTCGCTGAAAGATCTCAATGGTGAGTGGAAAGCCTTAAAAGCTAGAAACATATTTTATGGTCCATCGCAACCGGAACGTTTATTCGAAATAATATTTATTTAAGTAAGAGCAAATTTCAATAGTTCATTTATAAATTAAACAATAGAATTACGGCATACATAAACTTTTCTACGTGGTAAAAGCTTTATTGATGTTTTTAAAATAATTTTAAATTCTGATTCGGGAAAAAAATT
>JAOPUG010000001.1:33713879-33727522 GCA_027564375.1 Micropterix facetella | reverse complement strand
CCAAACTAAACATAAATCACTTGACAGCTGACAAAATGGCCACCAGTTAAAAAAGTGTTGCCAACTTAAAGTTCTATGCCTCTATAAAAAACACCTTTACTATGACCACTTTGGCGACATGGCATACCTACATAGATGATTGTGAATTAAAAATATTTAAAAAAAGGTTCATTTGTTTAAACTCCTAAGATCAAATATTCTTTCCTGAGATCATATTCTCACGCAGTTGAAACATTTGTCGACAAACGTAACCTATCTAGCCGAAGAACGTTTAAATATATCAAAATCCTTTCAGTACACACGTTTTTCGTTAAAATTCAATAATATTCCATTTTCAATTTTATTTCTGATGTGTTTTTTTTTGCTGAATTTTATTAAAGAAATAATGGAATCTGAAATATTGTTAACCTTTTAGTCGGTTAATAAACTTACTGGCTTAGAAATTGATACAGAGATATGTTTTTTTTAAAGTAAAATCATTTTGGCACGTTTTTAACAATATTTCACCGCATATTACTCATAGGACATTAGATCGTTATCCAACTATTCGTATGATAATTGAAGTTGAAGCACTTCCCTTTTTTGGAAGTGCTTCAGTATGTAATTTTTTGTTTTGGCGCTGTATCCTCCTCTTAAATAGCCCTAAATAATAAATATTAGGGACACACGATTATATGATTTAAATTATTATTTGACGATTGCTTTCACTAGAATCATCGAGAGGTTTTACCGGAAAGCACATTTATGTAATTGCATAAGTTCAACCATATTTCTAAGTAATGCGCCACCGATTTTCATCCTCGAGACGCTCTATTTATTATACGAATGAACATAAACTTTTGAGATTTATGGTTGCCAGCGGCTGAGTTCTCCAGTGTCGCTGGTTTGATTCACGGGGACGTTTGATCTTTTCAACGCTAGCTAGTTGGTGGTACGCGTAAACTATGAACTGAGATATTTTATAGCCTAAATAAATGAAGCGTAGATTTCCCACTTTGGCAGATAATTAACTATTTTCCTGGTAATAATAAGAGATATGGAATCTAAGAAAGTATTCACATTCAAATTTCATCAACCCCTTTCTGGATGTAGAAAGTACAAGATAAACACTTATAATTAAAAAAGGTATACATTTAGAATACATATAAATAAATCGATTAGAGAAATAAAAGGCCACTATTAATATGACTTGTCGGAGGCCAAACCCTTACGGCAAGGCACTGAGTAAAGACACTCAGCAGGCGACTTCAACCCCTGACTCCCAAATTCACACGGTTGCCTCGTCCTTCCGCCTGGTCACGGGTTCAAGTCGCTAGCGCGGCTTCTACCTCATGATAGAGTCAGCTCGTGCTGAATTTATCACGGATCCGAGGCATCCTTTTGGCGAACATCATTGGAGATTGGGTGGAAAACGAATCGTTTCTAAGTATGGACATCATGAGGTAAATATCTACCCCCGCTCTATAGAAAGCATGCGCAATCAGACCCTCCGGCTATTCGTTGATGGAATAAAGGCCGGTAAATCGACCAGAGTCAGGTTTAAGATCAAGCTACGGGTGAACTCGCCACTCCGAGGTGTTTCAACGAACTCTGTCGTTATGTCGCCCCGAGATGAACACAAGAAATGTTGAAGAATACAAGTCCACACGCAAGCTCGGCCACGGCCCGTTAGAGACCGACACCTTAATAGCAAGGCACTGAGCAAGCAAAGCTAAACCCAGCGGGATAGCCTCACTCCCTAACTACCAAATATATACGGATTTCTCCATCCGCCCGTTTGGTCCTGGGTTCGAAGTCGTTTGCGCGGCCTCTACCTGTTGTAATGTACCCGGCATTTCGTCATGCAGAAATATCGCGGATCCGAGGCGTCCTTTACTCGAAATGCCACCCGAGATCGGGTGGCCATCGGATAGTTTCAAAGGATAGGTGACAACAGGTCAACAACTACCCCCACGTCTTAGGGAAAATACATTCCCAGACCCCTCCAAGTCTCTGCCGATTGAGCAACATGGGCGGAAATCAGTTCCGCCCGAGGTTCTGTTCCCAGATCTGCGGCATAGCAGTGTCACCGGATTGGTCCCTCTTCGAGGAGGCTCCCATATAAGAGCTGCTCCGTGAGTTGGGCCGACCAAGTTGACAAAAGTAGCCATTAGGCCTAAGCTACACGGAACCATTTAGAACCGTTGATGCACTGGTCGGTAAACCTATCAGTGCATCAACCATCCGGGGCGGCCCGAGGCCGTCGCCGCACATCGGTTTCACCAGGTTTGTCCCTTTTCTGGGAGGCTGCCGGATGGGAGTGCGTGAGTCGGACCGACCAAAGATAATAGAGCTGGTCATCAGGCCCAAGATGCACTACCTTATTAAGCCTCTCCGCAGAACAACTGAGATGGGAACTCCGGCAAAGCCCCGTACTTTTACGGTGTTCCCATTTCTGGCTGTGGAAAAGTGATGACTAACACGCCACTGCTAGTCATCACTTTCCACTGCTACTTCTCCGGGAGTTAATGACTTGAAAAAGGCAAGAAAAGCTGCATTCAATTTACTAAAACATTGACAAATGGAATCCCTCAACCTTCGTTATCCTATTACCAGGGGGTAATATTTTGAGAATAACGATGCGGTGTCTGAGTTGTATGAACGATGTGTCGCCTTGATAGATGTGAATAAAGAGAGATCGATAAATCACTTACAAGATGTCACAGAATAAATTGGATACGGGCGGAGCGATGGCCATGGCTTCTACCATATCGGTCGAAGCGGCCTCGAGACAGCACGAGATCAAAAATGCAATAAGTAAAATCCACGTTTTACTGACAGGCGATGATATTAAGTTCTATATACATACAAATCACGCATAACTCTCATAATAAACAAAATTAATATGGTGCCACTCACAGATGAACGATAGTTTCTCTCGAATGAACTGCAGCCCTTATTAAATAAAACCCCTCGAGGATGACTAATTAAAAGAGTACCTAATTAAAGTCAAGTTATCGAAACATGCCCTTTAAAAACCAAATGAGTGGACAATACAAGAAGGCTTTAGAATATATAATGTGAAAGAAAGCTAACCGAAAGTCAATGGCACTACAAAAAATATCAGTATTAATATAGGAAAAATAAAACTTTAATTGCCCCTAATTTGTTCTATACTGCTTAATGTTGGTCGGATAATTCAGATCCCCATCTATTATTATAGTGAATAGGGTATGACATTGAAGTAATTGCTTTTATTTAACATTATAAAATAGTAAATAATAATTGACCAGGGCGGGAAGCTCGTCCTGGACAACGGCGTTTGCAACAACGCCAAAACCCCCAGTACTACCAACTTGCCCTTAGCAGTAAAATAGCTTTTTAATTATTTTATAACGCATATAGTGATTTTATAACCCACACTCACGGTCCAACATAGTCGTAATACGAGCCACAAAAAGTAATATTGTATTACCAAACATGAGGCTCATTAAATACCAACGTTCATTTTTGTAACTTACTACCAAAATGTTTAATTTATTACCTACCATCCCATTTAGTCTCCGCAATATATCGAGCACAAAGCCCAACTGGACAGGATTCATATACGGTTCGTCCGGTGCCTAGCCCGACGCGATCATCTCGCGTTTATCTCCTACCGTCATAGGCTGCACCACATTAATATGCTGTCGCTTTATGACCAATGAAATGCTGCAGATATGACATCGCCCTGGAAGTCATATCTGTTTTTGCCCATACCTAGTTTAAAGCGTATCTTTGAAAGTGCCGCAACGTAAGACCCGTTCTATACAGTTATTTGGTCCCCGAGGCCACATTCTAACTACACACACAATGCAATACTTAATGGTTTGCCACGTAAGTATAATAATAAATTCACAGAGCATGACATTTGGAGCAGTAACAAAATTAGTTTCAAACGTCCTAATATATAATAAATCGTTCTATCCTTGACAATCCGACGGGTGCTAAAGCATGCGCATATCCCCTACACTTATCCATGCACCGAAGCACGCTTCACATTCTTGATTTGTTTACAATGAAAAAATAAGGTTGGATACTTTTTGAATAGACTACAATAATTGTAATAAACTGTCGATCCCCTTTTGGAGATTACTGACTGCGCGCATGTATATTTACGACCGTAAGAAAAATGGAACACCTTTATGTTTGGAAATTTCGGCGTTTCGCCTTTTTCTATTTCTTGTTTGCATTTTATTATTTTTCAAACAAAGGATTTTGGGACTACGGTCTGCATTTTTATTTTAGAGTGTCCGGCATAACGCAAGGGATTATAGAGTTCGAAATATATTTTCGACTCACCAAGCCGAATATAAATATATTTTTTATGCCTGGGATCCTTTTAGGCTGGTAATTCCGTACTTTTACAAACCTATTTTTGTTTCATTTTGGCTTGCTCGAGTCTATGCCGGCAACGCCTTTTTTAAAAGACGTTTTTACCATAACACTGTCAGACTTGTAAAGTGGACAAATACGTTTTACATACCAGAAATAGACATACGCCATTACGCCCCATACATTATCGAGTATGGTCGGTGATACATCTAGTCAGAACCGTGTAATTATTTTAGTCAGGAAGATTGTGATTTAAGGCGCTCACGTATTTGTTTTTCTCAGTATGCGTATGAAGTAATAGGAGGAGTGTTATAATCGTGCCAAAAAAATCGATTTTCAGTGTTTTTTTTCTTTTTGCAGAAAGCGCGGGTGAAGATGAGGAAGAAGCGGGTTCGTTAGCATTGCGCCCTGTGGGGATGGCGGGAGGGGGTGGGATGGACCCCTCCCGCCGACCATCCGCTTGCCGCCTAGATATGCCTCAGCTGCTCTCTCAACATCACGAGCACCGGATCGACGACAAGAAAGTCAAGGTAAGGAGTATGCATTGCATTATGGGGTGTTTCAAAACCTATTTTTATTTTAAATTCGTCCTCGTTTACGTTGCGTCAAATATGAAATCTGACATTTCATAGTTGTCATCATCAAGCTTTGAGGTTAAATAAATAATGGAGCATTATACAATCGAGCAACGCATGGAAATTGAGGACCGTTTTCTGTCAATGATACATTAATTAAAACCTTTATACCAAGAGGATATTTTTTCATAAATTTATAATAATAATAATTCTTTATTGAACAAAATTTACGGCTATGCACAATGCTGGACTTATCGTACTACGACAATCTCTTACAGTCAGCCATAGTGTCGTTGGGAGAGATGCTGGGTAGTTCAAATGAGATGCTTTATTAATTAAATATGTACTATTAAAATTACTTATAAATGAGCTGATACCAAAGCAATTACAAAAAAAAAAAAAACAAGACTTAATTCACAGACACACAAAAATTGTGGGAGGAGAAAGAGTTTACGTTTGATGAGTGAAGAAATGCTTTTTTTTATATTTAGAGGAAGTTGGTTCCATAATCCAACTTAATATGTATACTAAAAAAGAATTAGCAAAATATTAACTCGGGATGCTATTTACGTTATTCTGACTTGATCGAAGTCGGAAACTATGACTTCCCAGTAGGGTAGGATCGTTAATCACAATGTGTAACATGCATAGAATGTGTCTACGATTCAAATCTGCATCCATTGCACGCTATTTCGCGAAGCTGAAACATGATCGTATTTCCTGAAATTTTATACAAATCTCATACAGACATTCTGTAAGAGCTCTAACTTGTCGAGGATCACTTCGTTTGCATCAAGGTATGCAACGTCCGCATAATCGACGATAAGCAGTAAAAGTGTTTTCACTAAGGTCAGCGTTACATTAACAGGTAGCCTTTTTGCATTTGTCGCAGGCTGCGAAAAGCTAAATAAATGAGATTACTCATTGCATTGGTTTGTTAATATCGGATTCAAAAAGATTTCCTGTCTTTGATTGTTAATCGTGGCTTTTTGTTCTTCGGCGAAACCGGTGGACCGTTATTTTCAACTTCGTTAACAATATTATGAATTGAAGAACGGCATATTTCCGTCATATCCGAAATCGTTTTGGCGATTTGGTTGTAAGAATTTTCCGGGAATTTGATCATTTTTTCGCTTATGTCATCTACTAGTTTTATAAGCATACAAAAAATAAATATAATTTAGTGTGAACTTGCGGCGAAAAGGGCCGAAGTGGTGACAAGGGCCGGGCGAGCTAGAAAGTCCAACGAAAGACCCATCGATCAATGTGTCTACAATAGCGCCACCATTGTGTGGGGAAATTTAATGAATGACTTGCTTTCAATACGGCGGAGGGGCGCCTTTGTTGAATTGGGCGCACTTTTATAGGGCTATTGATTAGAGTGGCCTTTTCTGGAGTTGATAATAGTGAGTAAATGGATTTCCAAAGTCAGAATGGAATAAAACGGTAGAAGTGTGCAATTCTTTTTTTCGAATCTTTTAACATTGTTATGGGAGTCCATAATTTTCGCTTCAATGCTTCTCAGGGTTCGGCAATATCGGAATAGTTATATAATATCAAAATATTGGATTTACAGTATGTCCCCGGAGTTAACTGCAATATTGAAACACGTGCTAAAAAACTTAACATGAAACATTACACTGTAAAAAACAGTGGAGAAATCTTCAATCTTTCGGAGAGAAAAATTATGAAATTTGCGTGAAAATTTGATAAATACATCTTACAGTACGAGGCGACAGGCAAACGACTGGCAGGTATGGCGATCACATCACATTTAATGTTGCACTAATCCGCCAATCAATGATTGCCAGTTTAATAATTAAACTAATTTAGGATGTGTGTAAAGGAACCGCCATTACCAAAAATACAAAATATAACGCGTTTTCGTAAATTTTGCATAATAGCGAAATACATGGCTCCTCTTCCAAATCCAACAACGGCATCTTTCAAATACACTGGAACTCTTTACCCATTGTAACCACCTGCTGCTGCAGGCACAAAAACTGTCCGAATTCACGAAGTCATTGCGTTACAGCAAGGATCGTTTCACAAGAACGTTTTATTATATTTGGTAACATATTTTGATACCATATTTTTGCCTATCTAATAATTCTGTTGCACTAATCCAAAACAACGACCGTGTACTTAATTTTGTATTCAATTTTTATATCCGTGTACTCAATTTTTGTGTTATATTCCACTGAGGCACTTCACGCACAAAAATATCACAAAACGAACAAAACCCGAGAGATTTTGTATTTGCGACGGAATATTCACTTTGATTTTCACGCCAAAAGCGTAAAAAGTATAACGAGCAACGAGATACATCGCGACGCTACCCAAAGATAATGCAAAAACACTACGTTATAAGATGCAAAACTCTATACGAACAGATATTATCGGGGTAGGTATATGTTTATGCCGCGTATTCATGCCATACTAACGGCACCACAAACACTGTATTTTCATTGGATTGAAGTCTTCTAGACAAAGTTGCCATTTTCAAATATGAAAATAAGGTTTACTTCTACAATGAAATTTAATCGACATATCGCTGTCGATTCAAATTATCGAGAAAAAAGTTTAGATATTATTCTTACAAAAAAAACAGTGATGCGGTTTTTTAAATTAGTTTAACGGTCATACAATATTTAATTTAAATAATTATTAAAATAATTATCAAATTCAGATATCGACATGTGAACAATCATAAATTCACCATCAACAACGAATGGTCATGATAAATAAATAGACGTGTAATAGTATGTTTATATGAACATTGGCGTGTTAGTTTTAGACGTCACAAACATTCATAGTCAATACATGTAAACAAAGAATTTATACAGAATACACCTAAAATGAATTTTTGAAACTGGGCGTTTTTAAATTTGCTGGGCTGGACTATGTTCCATTATATCAAATACAGTCGTTTCAGGGAAAAAATATAGAACATTATGTTATCATCTCTCTGATTTATCATGTGAAACTCTCCACTTTCTTTCCGCTTTTATGTGTACTTTTTAATAAGTAATTGTCTTAAAATGTTGCACAAATTTTGTATTATAAATATCGGGATACCTTCATGAAAAAGATACGTTTTTCAAATGAAATAGTATTTAAAAATCACTATTTAAAAACACGTAATGGAAATACCTAGGTAGGTACTTTAGAAGACGACTATCAGGAAAGGATTTCAAGTGCACAAAACATCCTGCACTATATTAATGGTCTATTTACATTTTTAACCATAGACTATGGAGGTGCTAAATAATGGGTTTAATTATTTTACTCATGCGTAGGCATTTAATTATTTTACTCATAAAAATGAAATACTTATTTAAATAAAAACAATTTTTTAAATTTACCACGTGTTTAAAATGGACTAAAAAGTATAAAATAATTTCTCCTAGCCCCATACAGAAAACAAAAAGCGTGGGGCGCATGCAATACATATTAATTGATGCATGAATATTTCACAGTTCACATCTAAGCCACTAGCAATGCATTAATCACAATTTTTCCTAAATTCCAGTAGACACATATTTGGAAAATAATAACCCTGATTTTGTTTCCTTGGATGATTTGCATATCGCTCAAATATGTTCAAGCAAAGTCCAATTGGTTGAAATCGGTTCCCCATCGAGCTTGAGATTAAATTTTTTGGGATACCGCTTGTTGGATCCGTTTACTATGGCTTCAGATTTTTTCGCATTTACGGCTATCCTCCACTTGTACAGCCAGTCGGGCAGAAGGTCCAGAGTCCTCTGGAGCTTAACGATGAAAAAGCGAAGATTTATGGAGTCGGCCATAAACATGACGTGGTCGGCGAAGAAGGCCAGTTCTGTTTTGGTGTCTACGGGTATGTCGTTCGTGTACACAGCATACAGCGACGGAGACAGGCAGCTCCCTTGTCGAACTCCCGCCTTGATGGGACGCGCAGTGGAACGCGCGTTCTCCACCGAAACGAAGAATTCCCTTCCGGCTAGGAAGGAGGCTACCAGGGCGGTAATTTATCGCGGTACGCTGGTCTGGGTGGCTAGTTTGTATTTTAGTCCTTCGTGCCGAACCCTGTCGAAGGTTTTCTCGGCGTCGAGGTAAACGGCTGCGGTGTGCTGTCTTTTGTTTTTGACGGAAGTTAGATGATGGACGACTCTGACTAATTGGAGTGTGGTAGAGTGGCCCTGTCGGAATCCGAATTGTTCTGGGCGTATCGGGAGATGGGGTTTGATACGCTCCAGTGTGCACCTTTGGAGCAATTTACCGAGGAGTGGTAGGAGGGAGATGGGACGGTAACTACTCGGCTGTCGGATGCAAATAGCAAAAAATTCGCTCATATTTATGCATCCGCGAGTGCGAAAAAGGGACGCATTTTAGGACGCTGTCTGTCTGGATATATGGATGTTACTATGCACGATAACTCGAGTAAACTACACCCATTTTAAAAGGTTCTATCGTCAATCGATAGTTATGGTCAATACGCAGAAACAAGTGAATTTGGGGTGTTTACGACCTAGGGTTGGTGTACCTGCCATACAAAGTATTTTTATTACGACCTACGGTTGGTGTACCCAACCAACCCCTGTGTTTTTATTTTTGCATTTTTAAAGCTTAAAACTGAATCAACAGCAAAAATAGCAAAAAGAAACAATGTTGGCCATTATAAGACAACTAAAATGAGGTACATGTCGCCTAGGTTCTATCCATCACAACGAACGGGTCAATATCAACCACACACAGTTTTTGGAGCGATTGTTCTCTCAGAGCAATTAAAGCGGAAGAACATTTGGGATGTCATATGATTCATCTGACGTAACATTTGAACCCATTCCAGAGAGTAACTCCTCTTCATTGAGGGAGTAATTACAGGAGTGGCACAATGGATCGCGTATGGTTTACGTGTTCAGTTCAGTTAGTTAGTTGTTTTCGACTACCCTGAACATCCTAATATTATTATACATACATACAAGAAAATAATTTAAACAGCGCGACGGCGTGCGAGCAGAACTTTATGGCAGCGGCAGAATTTCGGCAGAAGTTGATTTCTCGCGCGCAGAAGAAATTGTGGGAGCGAGATAGAAGACGTCAATTTCATAGACATGCGATTTATATAATATATTTATAAGACATGCGATTTATAAGACAATTTATGACATGGCAAGACAATTATAAGAGAATTTATAAGACATGCGATGCGACAAGAACAATTTATAAGACATGCGAAATTGTATTCGGAATTGCAGTTTCGAACCGATTCCGAAGCTTTTACGACGCAGTATTGTATCTTGTATGCTACAGATGTCAATACGACCACCGAAATAGCCGCGTGACACCGATGTAACCCCACAAAAAGTATCTACTTGAATGGTGGTAAAAATTCGCCCTCTTCAATATTGCCAGTAACTCTATATCGATATTTATCCTATATATTAAAATTATTTAAAAAGTAATAATAATTTATTTCATCAATAATGCATGTTAACAGATGCAGTAAAATTACACTAAAGGGTTGGGAGATTCAAAAATATAATATTTATGGAGGACGCACTTAATGTAAATAACAGGAAAAATAGCGATATATACAACTTTGGCGCGTCTTGTGATTGGTAATCCCTGACCAAAATGGCTTAAAACCTATTCCAACAAGTGTCTCTCATCACCACGATTTCAATAATACTCATGTACTCTATGCTTCCTCTACCTATTAGCCAGATCCTCCTCCAGGCCAAGTAAACCAGGATGCAACTGCAACAGCACCTGCGGGACTCGGATCGAGTTCGTTGCCACCTATTGTTGCTTAGGGTCACACAGGGAGGCTGCATACAAAATTTAATTATGATCGGACTACGGGAAGTCTTCGAACATACGGGCACTACAAATACGAACAATGTAAAAAATGCACTAATTAATCTTTAATATGTAGTAATTCTTTTTTTTCTTTTTATCACTTCGTTTAAAAGTTATTACAGTTATAAATCGGAAATGGACACACATTATTCCATTGCAATTTTGACAGCCAATTTGTAAATGTCCATTATCTAGTAATTAGTTTCGCGCTCGTGGATGTAATATGTAAATGGCAATTACTGATAATCTTAAACGCGGCCCATGACAATTAATAGAGACTCTAATTAAATACTTTAAGTAGAGGAACAAGTCCTATAATTTCGCTTAACATATATATCAAGCGTATCGTAAACAGAGGATTAATTTGTGATAACGCTGGAGGCGGCTCCTTTCATTATCAGGCGGAATTAAATAATACGAATTCTGAGAAGCCCTAATTTTGATGAATTACTTATATATTGTAGTGCTTTGGAATAGGATATAAATTATGTAGATCAAGGATGACAAATATTTATTTGCGCTTGTGGCCACCACTGCGATGCTTCGCTTGCCACGAGATGGAGTGTGGCGGGTGAACCGCCGCTTGCGGACGCCCGCGGGGGCGCTGTTGGTCGATTAACCGCGCGCACGACTCTACTCGTGCGCGCGAATAAAGATCAAAGGTGAATCTACCTCCTGTGGTGCACATATTCTGTAAGTACGGAAACAGTGGCTTTTCCTCTTATCTAAGGAATCAGTTGGGTCCAGCCCAATGACCGAACATGCGTTAATGTTGGACTACGGGGTGTAGTCGGCGTCCGTTGTAGATGTAGGAGTCCAGGGGGGGGGCGTGACTCTTGACGGCGACGGCGGTGGTGGACTACAGGATATAGTCTGTGGCGTACTGCGACCGGTTGTTGGTAGCTGATAGCAGTAGACGGCGGGGGCCCGCGCGACGCGTTTGGGCTGACGACGACGGCGGAGACTACCGTGTGTAGTCAGTCGCTGGTTTGCGGAGGAGTCTCGTGGGTTGGAGACTGTCACAAGAAACGCCGCGCGCGGAACCTCGCGGGTCGGGAGAAGGCCCCGGCGGGTGGATCACGGAGCGGGACGCCCGCGGGGGCTATGGTGGGCGGTTGACCGGGCGCACTACTCGACACGTACGCGCGACGCCTGAGACTGTGTGAAAATCAAAAATCTATCGCCAGAGTATGTTATGATTAAAAAGACGCCGATGCATCTAGCAGCGGCGGCCGCCGCTTTCTTCTAGGGATCAGTGGCCATTTCATTGTTTTTTTTAGGCTGTTGGCCAACCATGCCTGCGCTGTTGCACCTGGGCCACCTGATGGGGCCGCTTAGCTTCGCGTCATCCTTGACTCTCAACCCATCGCGCCGTCTTTCGCTGGCCGCGCAGTAGGTGACCGCATATTTCATGTCGCTCTCGCATCTAAGCTATGTTTCGAGGCGATGGTCTCTCCTACTATCTGAGGTCCGCAATAGCGCTTAAATTAATATCACAAAAAATCAAACTATGTCGTGATTACTTATATTATGAAAAGTTGATGACGATAAGGCGCTCAGAATCGTTTTAACTTGATCTCCACGCTCCACCATAATTTGTTTACGGTTCCTATTCTCGCTCATTCTCTAGAGAAAAGCGGCTACGGTAGGTAATTGTTATTCCTGTGATGTTTTCATGCAAATTAGGAAAACGAACGACGGACGCGCGGCGCGCGATTTTCGTCGCACAGCCGGTAATTCTTTGAAAATCTCTGAGCCGATCTTGAAAAGGACTTCTCTATGTCTCTTAATCTGATCATTGGCTTGAGATTGGGTGTCTTTTAATAATTACATAAAGTTAATTACAGGCAGAGTTACGGATCCTTTCTACTTAATAAGATCCTAATAATTTCTACGGCTCCTTTCTAATTTATATTAAGTTTTGCCAGGGTGAACATTAGAAGATTTTAATGGGTACCAACGTATTTTGTTATATATTGGTCATATTGAAATGTTATGTATCGTAACGATATTTCAGTGTAACAAAATTTCTAATCCTGACAAAAACTACATCTCCAGTTTGGAGCGCCACTCTTTTTTTAGGAAAACGATAAACTTATAAATTAATTGTTACAAATGTTATCCTAAATGGTACTTTCTTCTTCAGAGTATGAGTTAGCCAAATATGGAAATAGATTCGCCGTGCGATTTTAATTTTCTTTTTGAAGATCCAGAATCAATACATCAGAAGCTTCTACCAAATTACAATCCATACAGTCGAAATTGCCAGTGGCCTGCAAAATCTCTCTCAATGAAAAAAGCCAATGTCAAAAAGAATTGACAAATTGTTATACAGTTGAGTTTCGGCTGATCACCTGGTGAATCGGTTGTAGATGCGATAAGAAATTAAGCGGAAAGAAAATTAAGGTTAAATGTATTTTCCAGAAAACTTACTGGGGCAATTTTTATCATTAATATTTTTCTTTATTATGATTTATCCAGCTTGGTCGTCTATAGTTACGCCACTGCCCCATATATTGCCTTTTCAAATAGCGAGGGACTCCCTCGCTCCTGCTTACCAGTTTTAGAAGGACCACTCCTTCCATTAGACTGCTCAACGCTCGAGGTCACTAGCGTGAACCTCTACCGTGTATAAGTAATTACGGCCCGTGGCGCCTTTGTCTGCTGTAGTCGCCGAGGTAGAGTGGCATTTTAAACGTAGACGACACAAGGTCGATACGCATCTACTCCACTGTCTTAGGAAACTATGTTTCCACTGTCATTGGGCCACAATGGCTACGTGGAGGTGGGCCACAAAGGCCGTTATGTTGTTGGCCGGCCCATGCTTGCGGAGCAGCTCCTATTCAGGAGCCTCCTCGAAGAGGGACCAAC
>JAOPUG010000001.1:33680193-33693125 GCA_027564375.1 Micropterix facetella | reverse complement strand
AAAAAATAAGTAAAATAAAAATTTTAAAAATCGCTAAGCTTAAAAACAAAACGCTTCGATAAAATTGAGGAAAAAATGTTGCACAAAAAAGTATCTTATTAAAAGTCTACCAACCCTAAGTTACTAAAAAACGTACCAAAAAAAGTCGCATAAACAACATGAAATAAAGTAAAATAATGCTAATTTAAATATCAATGAAATAACAAAATTAAAGTAAAACAATTTTTTTTTAAAATGCTTAGCTTAAAAACACAAATCTACGATAAAATTGAGCAAAAACACGTTGCACAAAAAAGTATCTTATTAAAAGTCTACCTCTTCATCACTTTCTAGTATGTCAGGGTCAGTATTTCGTGCATCTTCGCTTGTAGGAAGGTTTCTATAAATGTGATGGAAAACATTTGGAATTAGTAGAAGAAGATCTATTAGATATTTTTTCTTCTTCTTTGGCAATGGCGTCAGACATATTGGTGGTATAATACATGGTGGATGGCTACCTCGTCTCTTTAGCTCTAAGCTTTGAAAGTGTTGCATCATCTAGATTTTCTTTGTATAATATCTGACAGAATTGTTTTGTATATCTGAACCATCTAGTCTCTAACCATTTAAAACCATTTCCTTCCGTGCTTCACTTTCTCGTTATGAGTGGCCCTTTCAGCAGAGATAAAACTAAGAAATCTGTTTGCGTTATTTCTATTACACGAGACTGGGCCAGCAGCTTTCACCAACTGCATCCAGTCATGTGGGTGGTAAATATTAATTTCGGTTTTTTTATTTTTTTTTTATTTTTCCATGATTGGTGTCCATCTCCATATGACTGGCATGGGACCATGAACTTGTGGTCTATAATTTGAATGTTACAGTCACTTAGCTGCATGAATCATGTGAATATAGCAGCCACATGACTGTTTCTATTCTGTCCACCACATGTGTCTGAATAATAAATCACCCTCTCTACATTGCTTGGTATTTGGGTAGTTAAATGTTTGTATAAACAAGAAGCGTTTTGATTTGCACCCCTGCCAGCAATGGTCTCAAACTAAGTGTAGCAATATGCAACACCTGTTTCATTATCCCTAATAGTTAAATAAAAGTCCACAGTTGTCTTTTCTAAAAAGCAACAGATGAGTTTAGATCAGGTATTGGTAAACGATTGTTGTAGATCTAAGCAATACGTTTTGGTTTTTGGATCGTTCATAGCTATTTCTATGTCTTTCTTTTTTGTTCATAAGTCAGGTCTGCTTGAATTTGATGAATTTTATGTTCTTGTTGAATTTTATTCTTTAGTACTTCATCTGCACAAAGTTTGATTTGCATAAAAAAATTATAACAAGAGTAACAGGTGTCGGACCGTGGCTCCTTAAATGAAAGCTTTAACTTTTTGAATTCTTGAGTATAGACTTTTATAGAAACAGGGCATTATGTTGATTTGTTGTATAAATTATACATTTTCTGTTTAGTTATATGCGATGGTAGATATTTTTTCAATTTTTTTTATTCAGTAATGACTGAATAAAAAAAACGGGGAAAGAAGAGATATGTTTCCGAATTTCTTCTCGTTGTTGTTCTGAATTCTTTGTCTTGGTATGCATTTTCCTCTTAAATCGTCAACATGTCCAATGGTTACTTTTTTCTTTTTTGCAACCGTTTTTATAAAATTGCTCCTCGCATTGAATGTTTGGAGCAAACATGCTCTGGAAACTGAGAGTATGATGAGAAAATACTTGTGCGTCTTTGTTCTTCTGTTTTCTTTAATTGAATTTCTGTTCCTTATTTGAGTTGTTGCTTCTTCCTGAATATCCATCAAAGAAGCGATGTAACTAGCCCTTTTTGAATACAATCCCAAACCCCAGTACTCTATGAGCAGTTCTTTTAAACCATGTTCGTGGAATCTGTCTACATTTCATGCGACATAGCCTTAGTGGATTGAACTGCCGAACTGGTACTGATTTTCCAGTAAAAGTTGTATAGGCTTTTCCAAAGTTGCTTAAATTGTGTTTTCCTTTTTAATTTTTATAAAACTTATTTTTCGTGATGGCTCATTTGTTTCCTGCGCCGGTAAGTGTTCACGTAAAATAGATGATGGAAAATCGTCATCGGATGTTGAGTCTTCTTGAGGTTGATACTCCGGATCTATAATAGAATCAGCTGAAAAGTCGCTCGAACTGCAGTGCAGTGTGAGTGAATGAGTTATACCGGTAGATATAGAAGGAACCACTTCTTGTCCAGGTTCACCTGAAATAAAATGATACAAATAAATTTTGTACCGATTTTTACAATGTAAAAAAATAATTGAAGCATTGCTATTAATCTATGCAATTTGTTTTCATGTATTTACCGGTCTGTTCAACTGTCACATTTTCAGTTCGGGCAATTTCTACCATCATTCTAGCACGACGATTTCATTTTATTTAACTATTTATTTAACACACGATCTTTTTTCTCGTGTCTCAATTTTTTAAAAGGTTTGAAAAAAGGTAAAAAAAACGGAAAAAAAATACTTTTTAGTCTGCTAGGTTTTTTAGTCTGCTGGCTCTACAATTTACAATGACCGTTTTATGCATATTTAGATACGTTATATTCGGCAAGAATAGGATTAGGTACGCATCAAGCTTAGTCTCTTCCTTTTACTGCCAATGATCTCTACTTTGTGACTATACTTGGACCATGGTTAGAGACGCGCCGAACTCTTGAGATGTGGTAACGGCCGGTCGGCAGTCGCATGCGCGACACATGCGACCGCTCAACCGACGAACTCTGAAACGGCCGTTTGGGTAAACAAACATAGGAAACTTGAGATCGTCCGGCACGGTCGTCGTTTGCCAGCAGAACAAAACGAGATGCATAATTTCCTATTTCCCACCGTGATGTTCAATGGTCGATTTAAATGAAGAGTGGGCGGTGCTTTGTTTAACTAACGGGAACCAAAAACGATACAATCATCGAGCACCGGCCGCGCAAATAATTACGATTGTAATGGCGAATGATTTCTATAAATAAACTTGCGAAAAGTTGTAAAATGTGTGGCGGCACGGGTAGAAAAGCTCGCGGGTAATCTGGAAGGAAATTCATCCGGGAGCCCGTTGCAATGTATGCTTCCTAAGCGGTCACACGAATCAAACTGGAAGTTTTAATCCAGTTTAAATCAGAAGTGGTAATCTTATCCATGTAGCCTACTTTCGTAATAGCACACACGCCCGAATATCAGAAAAATGTCTCACTTGTTGAAATCTTTGCAAAGAAAAGCGCTCGCTGCATATCGCTTCGCGCCATTCTAGAATAACAGGGAAACATCTGCAAATGAGTGGCTAGGTACCTAAATAGCGAGCAATAATAACCGGGAAACCATTCGTTTGTCGACAGTATGCTTCAACGCGCTCAAGAGACGGACTACATCAATGTGAACTGTGTGGACCCGCTGGGACGTAGCGCACTTCTCATGGCGATCGACAATGAGAATCTCGAGATGGTGGAACTTCTCATCGAGCATAAAGTAAGAATTTACATTAATCATCGAAAAAACGAAGCTTTTGAAGGCGGCGGCAATCGTAATTTGAATTTAGTGGCTAGTTCTTTAAAAGGGGATAAAATTTGACAGGTGAGGAACGTGTACCATTTTCGCTCCATAATCATTTTAGCCCATTAGACGGAAAGCTGAAGTCCGCCGAACGCAACGTTGTCACTTCGTTTTCTTTATATATTTGTATTCAATCAATTGGTACATTTAAAAGCTGCCCATTTTTTCCAAAAACCCATTTTTGACCAAACCCATTGTCAAATATAAATGGTGTTGATTCTTGAAAAAAATAGCATGCTAAATTTGTCTATGGTCCATTTGATTTACATGGATCAAGACAAATTTAGCATGCCAATTTTTTTAAGAATAGGCCCCCTTGTTTTTATGTTAAATCAAGGAAAGAAATAAATATTGAAGCAATTTCAGCGCCCAGTTTAGGTATGGTTTATTTATCATTCGGTAGTTTGAAGGGTTCATTCCACAAATTACAAGATTAGAATTTTGCACGCAGAGGATAACGTCTACATATATATTATTATAATAAACCTAATAATCGATTTCTTTATACAAAACAGGTACAAACGCGAGATGCTCTCCTCCATGCCATATCTGAGGAGTTCGTTGAGGCAGTCGAGGCGCTCCTGGATCACGAGGAAACAAGGCACAAATACGGAGAGCCGCACGTATGTCTTCTTCCTTTTTTCATTAATTATTAAAGTAACTAGTAATACATTCCAAAATTCCAAATTATAACTAAGTGTATACATATAATTAGACAATGACAAATTATCAGCCGAAAAAATGTAGCTGTTTTATCGCCTCATAAAGCCAAGTCTGTGTTGAAATGGATATTCTTGATCTTTTGATGCTCATAAAAACATTTACTAAAAAATCCAGAGAATTAAAGTGCCACGGCAAAACAAATAAAAAAGCATAAAATTTGATTTACCCCGATTAAGTACATAATCATGTAGAATAGAATAAACATCAACCAAACACAAATCAAATTTATAAATAATTTTATAATTGGTAAAAAATGTTGCATCAGAAATAAGTGAAAATATCAATGGTTTGAATAAATAAAAAATAATCAAGGCCAAATAGATTTAAAAAAACATAATTTTATTGAGTACCTCGCTCCCTGAAATACCAACACGTAAATAATTGAGTAATAATATAAATTGTCAGAAACTATTACATGATTTAATTCCCTTTCCATTGTCATTTTTCACTACATTCTTGAAGATCAAAGGGTAGAACAGTTCAAGAAAAGGTCCTGTGTTACATAAACCTGAGATATGATAAACGCATAGCTTCTCTGACCAAAGGTGGTCATCATTAGTACCTCCATGCACAGCACTGCCGGGTTTCCGCAATAAACAATAATTTCCACCTCCGTACAATGTATGGTCCAAAACCAAGAATCGTATGCCAAAATATGATAATCCCATAATTTTCATTTTTTTAGTTTAATATACAACGGACATACCACTTCCACAATCCAAAGTGGAATTATTATTATTATAATGTGATATTTATTAAGATGACAAAAACATTTAATCGCCTCCTCGCTAATATACCATAAAATATGGACTGATGCTTTCCAGACAAAATGTCAAGGAAAGTGGAAAGTGTTATATATTTTAAAACTCACAAAAAGTGGCCAATTGGTTTCTCATTGACAATTCTTTCTCATAAAGCATATCAAATCTTGAAAAGAATATTTTACATTGTTCTACCCTCCTTTCCTACTATTCGATTTTGCCAAGAACAGGACAAGTCTATGATAATTTCTTATCAAATCAGATAACTATCAAGTTTCTATATGATTATTCTCGATTTGCCACCTGGCAACGCTGCCTCTGCTCGACTGGAGAGCCCCTCTGCTGTGATGCATATGTTGCGATTGCTGTTTCAAGATCCGTCCGTCGTGATTTCGTGTGCAGATCCGGGCCGGGTGGCTTTACGTCCGAGATATACCTGTAGAAACGAGCTTCTGACAATTCAATCATTCTACAAAAGCCCGGATCTACAGGGTAAATCACGAATGTGCCGGGAATCTTCCAGTCCGGAAACATTCGCCACTACTTAATGAATAATTACAAATGAGGAAAAGTAAAATAGATTCAATTAGCGTTGGTACGGGTGGATTTGAGCAGCGGCTTTGATGTTGGTCTTGATGGCGCTGGGCGGCTTTGTCATCGGAGCGTTGCTCAAGTTGGGGGTGGTTCCTCTGGGTGGAATGATGCCAGACGGGACTCCCGGTCCAATGCGACCGGCGTCTCCCGCACCCGGCGTCGGACGTAGACCTTTCCCCGATCCGACCGCAGTGACCAGAGCGTGAGTATCGGCGAGGTTGTGCGTCTGTGTGAGACCTTGAGATCGCAACGTTTCGCCCTCCCACTCTTCCCTTCCTTTTGAGACTATCTCCCATATGTGGCTGATGATTTTGTTGAACTGCGTCACTTGTTTCTGAAATAAGAAAAGGCGAGGGATGAAACTGTGATATTTATAAAGCAAAGAACCTCCATATCTCCAAAGTTAATAAAACTGTTCACTTAAATCTAATAAGGGGCTGGAATCCTATCTAGTCGTAATCTAATGGCGGAGTTTCTTTTGGCCATACTTATAGAAACCCTAACACAACCTAGTGCCATCAGCCGATACTACAGCCAAAGGAGAAACTTCAGCCTGATTTAACCTATCCGTGTGAAGATTCGGCAGGTGCAAAATTGTCCGTTAGCAAATTCGCTCACGTAGACTGGTCGAGTTATCTGGTGAATTCCATGGCAGCTTCGTATGTATTTATTATGCAGTTCCACATTTGTCCGACGATGGCGCCACTAGTTGCCTCTACAAAAATTCAGCCAGGAACTTAATGAACCGTGGTTTATAAATATCTAGAAATAGAAAATGAACTACCTGAGATGTTTCAAAGTTAAGGGCGCTCGCTTTGTGGACTAGTTGATTGAGCCGCTTGTCAGCTTCTGGCTCTGGTTTCGTTCGCAACAGATCCGGCACTAGATTATGCGTGCAGGCTGGCACTCTACCTTCTGTTAGTCGCACGAGTGCTTCATCCCGTTCGCAGCCCAACTGAAGCGGCAGAACCGCCAATGACCTCAGCGCAGGCGCCATTTCCGCTTGCAATATCTTACTCAGACCTGTCAGCTGAAAATATTAATGCTTTCAATGATTTTTGCCAATCTAAAACTAAGGCGCACAAGCGTAATACTTACATGTCCTGACAACAATGCGTAATTATCCAAGAATGTTGGCCAATTAATAGTTTCATACTCAGTCTCCATTTTGTGTATCATCGCTTGTATGGAGCCTTTTAATTCGTTTACTCTGACTATTATTGTTTGAAGGGCAGCTTCTAGCTGCTTCTCTTCGCGCTGCATTTTCAGAAAGCTTCTGCAAAATAGACGAAAACATTACACCTGTCAAAATCACAGATGTCGCCATTTTCGTATGACAGATCAACTTATTTTCGATTTCCTTCCACGCTCACTCCTCGATAATTACATAATAAAAGCAACTGTAGCAAATAACAATAAATAAACAAACCCTTCATTGCAAAACCGTCGCTATTAAAAAAAACGAATACGCCTCGGCATCACCGCCGCTCAAGAGTGATATCTGCCAATCGCAGCATACACAACCCTCAACAAAATCACTTACCAATTTACAATCGAAAAGCACCAAAATCGGTTGAAACCGTCGATTCTGCTAATTTTACAACGATACGCCGCAGCAAGGAATCGGTGTCGCGTCACAGAACAAAATGGCGGCCGCCCGTCTCCCGTGCCCGTTGCGTTCGTTAAACTTAAGCGGCCGGTAGACGTGAGACTTGTACACGACTTTATGTATGATCACATGCATAATGGGTCGCGCCGGACGGGAACGATTATTTTAGGTACCTACGAGAAGTTGCAAATCCACGTCGTGAAAATAAATTGATAACAAAATTTTCTATCTTCACAGGAACGTAATTTTAGTATAAGAATGTGTACGCAAAACTTTTTGTAGGTGGTGCCAGCGGTAGAACAGTTCACAAGCGAGCATCCGTACAAAGTTCGATGTGTGAGAAGTGAGGGATAATGTAGATAAATAGTATAATGTACCTTTTAAAGGTGTTAAGCCGCATACAGTTATTCGCAGCACACATGGAATGCAACTTTGCACTATTTGGTCGGCATCCCGCGTGCAAAACAAGAATCTATCGCCACACAACATGCAATGCAACGTTCGCACTCATTGCAAAGCTGAAAGCTCAGCAAAGCTCAAAGCTCAGCAAATTCACTCCAAGGTCATTTTTCTAATTTTCTTTTTAAAACATTCATGTTTAGGAATGTGACAAGAAGTGACATTACTCTCGGACATACGGTATATCGGCCATATAGTATATGGTATACGGTATAAGCCCCACACGCACGGACAGATATTTGCAGCTATTATTGTCAGCTCACGCCATCCGGACAATGACAATGACGTTCTTAGGAAAAATGGTTGTAGAAAATATCACGACACACAAACACAAACGACCCAACACAGACGAAACATAGAAATCGAGCAGACTCCGAGCATTCTTACGTAAGATGCTCGACAAATTCGATATAAAGTAAGTAAGTAAGATGATCGAATAAGTAAGATGTTCAAAAAATTCGATATAAAAACGATCTTTAAACAACCTCTGAGTCATGTAAAGAACATAATACCACAACAAACCCCAGGTGTGCTTAAAATAGAATGCGACTGTGGATTAGCTTACGTTGGACAAACGAAACGGCACATAAGCACTCGACGAATGGAACACATCAAGGCTGTTAAAAACGTTCATTAAAAAAAATCGGTAATCTGTGAACACATCCTGGATAGCAGGACGAACCACTGGGTGCAGTTTCAAAATCCCATCATGATATCCAAAGAACAATTATACTTTCCTTACACGCTCTGGGAAGCCATTGAAATAAGAACACAGCGTTTCAATAGAGACGACGGTTTCAAACTATCTACTACGTGGAACCCTTTTCTTAAAATATTCTCAACGTTCATCGCCGACCACAAAGATACAAAGACGCGAATCAATCTACAGTGAGTGTTGTGTGCACAGCAGATTCATAAAATTCGCCCCCCCCCCCCTGTTATAATCCGAGTAGTAACAGCAGCAGTTTTCCGCCTACCCGCAGAAACACAACGGATGACGACTGACACTTCAGTTGACCCTGGACAACGACGGTTGCAACATCTCCAAAACTTTGAATACTAGAAGCTTCACGCGGTAAATCCGTTTTTATCTTGTATGTAATGTCAAACAACCGCGATATTCTTTCAAACAACACCAAGCAAATGCACATAGTGTGCGCGGTTCGTTCACGCGAAGATGTAGAGACTATGGAAATTTGTTGCAACCTTTGTTGCGTCTCATATCACGGATCGCTGCGGGGACGCAGAAAATTCTCGTAGCGCTCTCATAATGGAGCAGTTCGTGTGCGCGTGTGCGTCCTGACTATGAAAATTTGTTGCAACATTTATTTTATTGCATGTTGTGTTGCGAATATCTGTACGCCGCTTTAGAAATTTTAACTTAGAGGGGTAGATTTTATCGCTTTTTAAGAGCTATATAGCAGGAAAATGTGCCAGTCATCTGCACTGCAACAGTCTCGTCCAGCCGTGGTGGTTTCTACCATAGCCATTTATATTTTCTACGCGGTGTTCGCTCGCGTGGTGCGTCGCTCACCACACTCTTTAGGAACGGTGGCCGCTGCGCCCTCTAGCAGAAGAAAATGCCAGTGAAATCGCTATTGCAACACTCTCATGATACTGCCATGAAGTTCGCAAACTTTAAGTACGCGAATTTTCTAACCGTGTGTTAGCATCATTAGCAACCGGGCTACGCAGCGGCGACGAGAAAAGAACAAACACCGCGCAGGCGCCACGACCTCCGAACAATATCCTCAATTATCTGCATCGTCTTATATTATTTATAATAAACATTTTATAATATTTTTTTATTTCTGCAATTACGCCACTTCCGTTTTCGATGTTTTTTATATTGGTATCATTGGGGTGGTTGGTCCACCTGACTAAATATGGCGGTTATATGCAAAACGAGTAAGTGGATATGTTCAGCAGATTTTATACGGGAAAATATTTTTTTAAATAATTGTTTGTTTTCAGAGTTGGGAAGCGTTACCACCGGAAACAGCAACTTTTACGCCGGATATAACCCCACTCATTTTAGCTGCTCATAGAGATAATTATGAAATTATTAAAATTTTATTGGATCGTGGTGCGACATTACCAATGCCTCATGATGTTAGGTAAGTCTAATAAAATTATTTATCAAGTTTCCTCCCCATGAAAGGGTATCAGTTGATCATCTAAGCGACTAGTGTGATTTCTTTGCGTAATCTTTGCGTTACTGACACCCTACTGGACATAAGAAAGTAACGTTTTAGTGTCCTGTTTTTTTAGAGAAGTCAGCAGCGGTAAATATCGCACTTATGCACAGGTCTTACGGCACAGTATTTAAGGATACAGTGGGCGTACTTGCGCCTGAGACAGGGCGAGCTTGCAGTGCTGTATGAGGCGAAGGGGAAGGTACATAAATTTCAATATACAAATGGGTAGAAGGGCTGCGTTACTTATTATAATCACGGTATTTAATAAAAAAATGTTAAATTGAAATTTTTAATTCACTACGTACCTGTGATAGAAATAGAAGATATGTAATGGTGAATGTCGGTGAATGGTACACCTGCCATGTTAGTGACGATTTTAATGTTCTCAGTGAGTAGTTCTAATAAATAATGTGATTTCACTTACATTGTGATGGGAGCGGAAGATGTTCCTTTATAGTAAGTCCTATATCAGTGTTTAATGGCAGACGTGTTTTGGACCATTTCGGATTTCAGCGAGGGGTTTCAGTAAATTTGTTTCTGCAATATTATACTGTTTACCTACCAAAATCTCCGTTTCAAACACAGATCTATAGAGGAACACATGCCTACTTTGTAATTAATACACCATTTTGGTATATTAAATGATGTATTGATACAATATTTGGATATAATATATACATGGTTTTACTTTTAATTATAGCATTTAAGTATACTTTTAAGTATATTTTAAGTATATCATTTTAAATTCCTTGGCAGGAAAATCACCTATCAGAGTAAACACCTCTCTGCCGATCATGTAACAGAGCATTTCAGGAGTTGCCTAGCAAAAATAGATGCCTTGCTAATTTCTGGCCCTAGAAAGGCTTCGATCTATGACAACTACCTAACTTCTCATCTGTCATGGCCCTTTCTCTACGTTGTTCCATCTGGATGGGGACTAATGGGGTTGTGCAGCTCAGGTCATAATGGCCAACTCTTCTTATCATGGTCAACCCGACTCACGGCTCAGCTCCCATCCAGAAGCCTCTCCGAAGAAGGACTAAATCGGTAAACCCGCTGTGCTTGGCAGCTGATCTGGGGGAAACACCTCGGGCGGCCCTGGATATCTGAACACTGGTCGGCATACCTATCTTTGCTTAACTACCTTTTAGAAGAAGGGCTCTCTGTATCTCGGTGCCTAATGCTGTGCAGCTCGGGCCATATGACTATCTTGTTGCACCAGTTGCCCCGACTCACGACTCAGCTCCCTTCCGGCAGCCTCCCCAAAGAGGGACTAATCCGGTGGAAACCCGCGTTGCGGTCGGACCTGAAGTAACACCTCGGGCAGCCCTGGACGGTTGATGTATTGGTCGGTTTACCGGCCTTCCTCAACTGACGAATAACCTGGGAAGTCTAGTTGCGTAATGCTTCTTAAGGCTCGGGGGTAGATGTTGACCTGGTGTCACCTATTAGAACGCCCTTAGAAACGCCCCGTTGGTGACCCGATCTCGGGTGATTTTCCGAGTAAAAAATGTCACGGGTCCACAATATTTCTGAGTAACAGAATACCCCGTTATCACACCAGGTCGAGGTCGCGCAAACAACTTCGAGCCCGAAACCAAACAGGTGGATGGAGATTTTACGTCCAATTTGGGAGTGAGGGCACGAAGATGGCCAACTCGGTTTGAAAATTCACAGTGCCTCGTGGTAAGGAGTCGCTCTCCCGGACTGAGGCAACGTTGGATTGTGGATATGTATTGTCCAAAATCCTTACGCTCATCTCGGGGCGATATAGCCAATATTGCCGCCAAGGGCAAAATCCAATTCCCGGAACAAATGGCCATGGACTACTTCCCCACCACATATGCGGATCCAATGCGGTCCCACCATAAATACAGCCCCCCCTTCGGCATTATACCTCCGCATCTTCCTAGGGGTAGCCTTCGCCTCTTAATTCCCATCTCTAGAATGAGATTCGCACTCAGGTTATGAGGAAGCCGTCGGGTTATACTCCGGGTCCCGATGGTATTCCCTACTTAGTGTATAAAAAGTGTCCCTGCCTTCTGCAATATTTAGCATCTATCTTCCGACACATATGGAATAGCGGTGTAGTCCCACAGAACTTCGGCCGAGCGACAGTTATCTTAATTCCGAAAGTCGCTCAGTCAGTCAATTGCTCTGGTAGATACTGTGGCCAAAATATTTTTTGGAATAGTCCACACGAGGATGAGTAAGTTTATGTACCGGAACGAGTACCTTGGAGTGTCAGTGCAAAAAGGCTTTATGTGTGGTGTCTCAGGCTGTCTGGAGTACAATTCTCTCCTGGCTGGTGCCATCAAGGATGTGAGACAGTACGAGCGCCAAATCAACGTATGCTGGCTCGACCTAGAGAATACCTTTGGGTCAAATCGACACAGTCTCCTACACTTTGCACTCCGATAGTACAACTTCCCACCAGTGGTGCGTGACATTGTAAACTCCTACTACAACTCTGACTTTCCATGTTAAAATGCAAGAAAGTACTACCCACCCTATAGCTAGCTATAGCAAATTGATCTATAACGGCTCCTATATCTTCCTTATAGATCCACATAAACATTTTAAATTCCTCAGCAGGAAAATCACCTATCAGGGTAAAAACCTCTCTGCCGATCATGTAAGAGAGCATTTCAGTAGTTGCCTGATAAAAATAGATGCCTTGCTAATATCTGGTCCTAGAAAGGCTTGGATCTATGACAACTGCCTAACCTCTCATTTGTCATTGCCCTTTTTCATTTACGATTTCACCAAATCCCAACTGTCCCAGCTGGGTCATAATGGCTACGGAGAACCTGGGCTATAATGGCCGTTGTGTTTTGGTCGGCCCAGCTTGCGGAGCAACTCTTATTCAGGAGCCTCCACGAAAGTGGGACCAACCCGGTGGACCCGCTGTGCGGCTGACTTGGGGACGGGAATTCGGGCATGACCTGGACAGCTGGCGCACAGGGCGGGCAACCGGCCGTGTTGTCACTGACTGATTCTGAAGGAGTTTA
>JAOPUG010000001.1:33658867-33671334 GCA_027564375.1 Micropterix facetella | reverse complement strand
ACTTGGGCGCAACATTATTTCACTTTAAAATTATAATCTATTTCGCACAATTATATCCTGGGGCTCTGGCGCCCCCCGCCCCCCCCCCCAAATCACTTTACACCCGCTCACTGGTTGAGAACTGCTGATTTAGTTGATTGTATGCCTGCATTGTAGATACACCGCCATGCACATAGTGCTGTCGATCTGTAGTTATCCAATTTTTAATAAAAAAGCTCATTAACTGACTTTAGATTTTTCTGTCGTCTTATAATTGTTTTGATAATTTGTGCACTCTCGCATATACACCCTTATAATATGGCCAATTAAACAGTCGAACGATTAAACGTTGTGTATACTGTTAAGATGTTAAGAATTTACATTAAAAAATCCCTCGCATTCTAGACTTTAACATAGCGTACTGTCTGCATCTAACAAGTTTTATTACTTTTCTTTGTAGTTCTTTTGATATTGGCTTCTCAACGAATCGAATCTGTGATTGGCAGTTGGCTGTGGGGCGATATGAGCCCTGTCGAGGAAGACTTGCCTACAAAACGAGGTGCACCTCCTTCTATAGTCGAGTGGCTGATACTCTCATGGGTTAGCGGTAAGTACCTAGCGTTAGTAAGGGTAAGATGGGGAAAATATTAGAGGTCCCTTAATCAGGAATGATTATATCTCATGAAATAAGATACCCATGTAAGAAAAAATAACATTTTAGGAAACGTATTCTATATGCTTCATAACTAAATGTTATAAAATTATCCTACATTTAGTATTAGCTGCATTTTTATATCTTTTTAAATTCTTCCAAATGACCATTGTCACGGTAAATGCCGGTCACTATAATGGGTAATGCTAGCATTAATTAATTTTGAATTATGAATAGATTCTTTAGTTGGATAGCTAGAGAATAGAATATCTTTATTGTGATGTACTGAGGGGAATTTCGAATCTCTTTGAAGGTGTCTGTATGGATGATTTATTATATTCTTTAGTTGGATAGCTAGAGAATAGAATATCTTTATTGTGATGTACTGAGGGTAATTTCGAATCTCTTTGAAGGTGTCTGTATGGATGATTTATTATGTACATCTTCTCTGGCCTTTTATCCCTTGCAACGGCTAGACATATTTTAGCTGGCTGCAAGGCGGCCTTAGATCAAGGAGGACGATATACTTCGCCATGACAAAGTTCTTGCTGTTATTCTTGAGGTGATTAGCCTCTCAGTGGCTACGACCAACAGTACCCTCCAAACTACTAATATAGTTTGTGCGGGATGGCTCTAAAGGGAAACAACATTCCACTACAAAAGCTCAATAATCGAGAACATCAGATTGGATTCTGGAGGTCGATTTGGTCTCGTAAGCGCAGTATCAATTCTCTGAAAGTCGCAGATGCACAGCCCTCCGTCCAGATATAACTCTTTATATCTCGGAAGATAGCCCTTATTGTAGAATTAACTGTTCCATGGGAATCAAATATGCCAAAAGACCACGAGTAAAAATTAAATATATATCATGATCTCGAAAATGCAGTCACCCGGAATGGCTTCACTTTTTTCTTCACGCGGTGGAAGTTAGCACTCGTGGCCTCCTAGTCAAATATCCGTTTCACCTCTCTCTCTTCTTAGTCTCTCTACGAATATATAAACTCCTTCCTAGAAAAAATATCTAAAACCGTATCTCAAATTTTATGACTTTGAAGGGGGAGTGAATGAGTGGTAAGATGAACGCTCGCATGTGGCGAGACAGCTGTCCTAAACCTACCACAGCCGGTCATTAGTCCGGAGTTCACCCCAGAAATATAACAATAGTTTTAAGATGGCCCGACTCCAGTCACGTAGTTTTGCCTACGCGGCTGCAACTTTGTGGACTGGTCTAGGAGGATATGAGATCCAGGTCCCTTGCCGGGTTAAGCTTAGAACTAAAAAAAATAGCTTGATAAACAATTCTAGACATAATATATATTTTTGTATAAATATAATTCATTAATTATTTAACCTTTACTCGAAACGGGGTTCGCTGAATATTAGTTTTTTTTTTACTGAGTGCGTCAACCGTCATTATTATTTGTTTGCATCTGCCACACATATTTACCTATAGATATATTTATATCTGCTTTATATTGTATATAATCCTAAAAAGACTTCCCAACTCCCAGGTCAAAATATAGCAGGACGTAAGTGGACGCCTATCTTAACTTTAATCTCAATACACGCGACTGATGGCGATATATCTATTTAAGGATATCATTTATTCTCTGTGCAAATATCCAGCAATTAATGAAATATTGTGTGTTCTTGCAGGTCTAATTTGGAGTGAAGTAAAGCAGCTATGGGACGTTGGTCTGGAAGAATATGTGAACGATATGTGGAATGTTATAGATTTTGTAACAAATTCTCTTTATGTCGCAACCGTAGCATTGAGAATTGTTGCACATTATCAGGTATTATTATATTTTTTTAACCGCATTGCGGAATAGATGAAATATACTCGTGCATCGTTACTAATCTCTACTGGCACCGAAGAGCGCAGATACGACACGGTGTCAGATAAGGTTGCTTAATATGACTTCTGCTTTTCATTCTGTACTCTGAGTTTAACTTTAAAGAAGCGCTACTTAAATCCGAAGTTGGGTCAAGATAAGTGTCGTAAACATAAACAATAATATAAGATATGCGAATGATTCTGACCAGCTCGTCATCTACAATGAAGTCTTTGATAACTTTCTTGTTGACTTAACAGAGATAATTGTAACAAATCATACAACGAAAGTTTTCTCCACTTAAATCCATTGTTAGGTAAACGAACAATTTTCAAGATGGCCATGGAGAAAAACAAATGGCAGACATAAATAATAAAATGTATTCTACAGCCAAAGAGTTCAATTTTCAAAAATAGGAATTACTTTTTTTAATACTTTAACATGAGTGCCTAGTTCCAGATACTTTCAGTATAGCCTGCGTAAAAGAAGAAGAGCCTCATTGAATATTATCTTTACTTTTGCAATTATTTTTTCCAGGTACAAAGGGAAATGATAACCCATGCGAGATCGGCCGATTTACCCCGAGAAGATTGGGACGCCTGGGATCCTATGCTTCTTTCGGAAGGACTCTTCTCAGCCGCTAATATTTTTAGGTATACGCATAAGACTCTCACCGTCACATTTTAATTTATTCATATATTCATATAAATACGTTTATTTTTCAGTTCTCTTAAATTAGTATATATATTTTCTGTAAATCCACATCTGGGACCACTACAAGTATCTCTTTCGAGAATGGTAATGGATATTATGAAGTTTTTCTTTTTGTACGTTCTGGTACTTTTCGCTTTTTCATGCGGTGAGTTTCATTTAATTAATTTCAATATTAATAGCCGGCAAGACATTAATTATATGTTGTCGCTACAGGTCTGAATCAATTGCTGTGGTATTACGCCGATATGGAAAAGAAGAGATGTCCGCTAATTAACAATAATCCTAACACGAATACGACAGATCCCAACGCTTGTGTCGTCTGGCGAAGATTTGCAAAGTGAGAATAGTCTTTTATACAGGTTGGGGCAGAGCAATGAGCGATTTTGAACAGGCTATAAAATAGAAGACAAAGGTTTTTTTAAAAAATATTTTTACCACCTTAAACTACATTAAAAAATCATTACAGAAAAGTAAGTATGAAACTAAAAAAAAAAAAGAAAAGCAACTAATGTTTGAAAATTACTTCAGTAAGATGACGTTCGTTCAGGCGTACAATTTGTTCCAGTCGGGTGAAGTTATTCATGATATTCCGCAGCATTGCCAGTGGAATTTGCGCCACTTCCTGTCGGATTCGTACTTTCAGGGCTTCAATTGTTTGTAATGAGTTAACAATTGTTTGTGATGAGTTCTCCATGACTTCTTGAGGTAAGCCCTTAAGAAGTCATGCGTTGTGAGGTCCTATGGAGAGCAATGAGATACTGAGAAATCACATGATTTGGAAATAAACCATTAACAATATCTATGCTAACTCGCTGTGTGGGAGGTTGCTCCGTCTTGTTCAAAAAATGTCTCCTCGTTTACTTTGAACTGTGCAAGTTGTGGAGCAAAAATATTTTGCAACATGTCTGTATATTTGTGAAGTTGCTGTCACAGCAATGCCAAGAGGATATTCGAAAAAGTAGGACCCTATGATCCCTGATGAAGATATAGCGCACCACACAGTAAATTTTGTGGAGTGGAGAGGTTGTTGGTGGGGTTGTCTAGGATTTGCATCACTCCAAAACATAAAATTCTGCTTGTTAACTTAACCCGACAAATGGAAATAGGCCTCGTCACTCATCCACAAATTGTTTACAATGTCTTCGTCTTGATCAATTAAATTCAAACATTCTTTACAGAAACATCTTCGACTCACATAATCTGTTTCTTTAAGAGCCTGAACCATTTGTAGTTTGTACGGATGATAGTAAAGATCTTTGTGTAAAATCCGCCTAACCGTTCTGTTGGAAATCCCCCAAGTTTGATGCTTTGCCGATGAGCTGACGACGCGGGTTTCTTCCGATAGCAACGATCCTCACGGGCAGACGGCACCGGTCGATTCCAATGAATGTTAAAATGATAGCGAAAAGGACGACACCCTTGTTGGTAAGAACTACCGTTTTGATAAAATGCTTTGACAGCGTACGCGCGATGCTGAGCGGTCCTCCGCTCCATTGTTACTAAATGCTAATGCCCGTAAAACATGGCCGACAGCATCCTCACTCCTCCCATCGGTACATCTCGATTCCCGCGCTTATCAAAATCGCTCATTGCTCTGCCCACCATGTATCTGTTCTTTATTTTATGTCTTAGCAATTGTTTTCTTTTACAGCTTATTCGAGACTACTCAGACGCTCTTCTGGGCTGTGTTTGGACTCGTTGATTTGGATTCGTTCGAGCTCGATGGAATCAAAATATTCACCAGATTTTGGGGCATGCTCATGTTTGGCACTTATTCAGTCATCAATATCGTCGTGCTCCTGAATTTACTGATCGCCATGATGAATCATTCCTATCAACTTATTTCCGTAAGTATCTTTTGTCATTGGCGAAGCCTTTAAGTAGAGTCCGACCCAATTTTAGACAATATTCGGCAATCGCACCTTTCAAGTAAGGGTGAAAGCCGCTTTATCGGACTCATGTAATGTCTTCAGCGGTGTCCCGCAGCAATCGGTTCTAGGGCCAGTGTTATTCCTCCTATACTTGATAGTCCTACAAGCTAGTATATCATCAAGCGTTAGTCTTTATGCAGACTATAAGAAGATATATGCAAATCCACTACTTAGCAGCTGCAGCTTACAGATGACCTTGAAGAACTCAGACATCAGAATGGCTTCTAATTCTGAATGCTGAAAAATGTGTTATTCTTCATGCTGGAAAAAGAACACTAAGTAGCCATACTTTCTGGAAAAGAGTCTTCTACGTGCTGTGAAATCACAAAAGGATCTTGGCATAGTAGTCACCCAAGACTTAAAATGAGGAGAAAACATGACTGCAATAGGCAAGAAGGCAAACTCTATTGTTCCTCATTCGGAGAGCTTTTCACCGTATTGCAAAGGAGCTGATGCTGAAAATCTATAAGTCATTTGTGAGACCCATTTTGGAACTCGCCTATTAAATCTAAAACCGTTACGTTAGGAAGGATATCTATCTCCTAGAGAAGGTCCAACGAAGAGTGACTAAAATGCCTTTTAACTTGAAGCATCTAACATACGAGAAAAGATTAGCGGCTGTAGGTTCGACTGCTCTGGAGCAACGCAGGGCACGGGGCGATGATCAAAACATATAACATCCTAAATGCATCATATGACATTCAACAGATTTCGTGGGCAGATAAAGTTCACAACGAATTGGTTGTCCAAAGAATTTGGAAATAATTTAAACTGTTCTCAACGAGTAAACAACGGAAATTGGACTTCAGCATCGTTATGAGAGGTACTAAATACCACCTTCTGTGACTTATTAGTCAGGGAAAATGCCAGGATGGAGATGCCCAGGAAGATGCTGAATTTCTCGGTTACAGTATTTAAAACAATGGTTTGGAAGGAGAACAAATTCTGATCCGGGCAGCATTTAAAGTGAGATGGCTATGATAACTAACCTCCGAAGAGGAAAAGGCACCTGAAGAAAAAGTTAATAAAAAAACAACGTTTCTAATGTAAAAGTACGATTTTATTTACTTTGGTATACAAAATATATTTTTTCTTTTTTTGCAGGAAAGAGCAGATATAGAATGGAAATTTGCCAGAAGCAAACTTTGGATTAGTTATTTCGAGGAAGGCGGCACGGCACCGCCTCCGTTTAACGTCATTCCTGCGCCCAAGAGTCTGTGGTACGCTTCCCAGTGGCTGCAGAGACAATTGTGTGGACATTCGCGAGCGAAAAAGGAGCATATGCGGACGATACGGGTATGTTATTCTTTAATTAAACTCTCAAACAATTCGTCAGAATTATGCAGTCAATTTTCAATTTCTCTTCGCAGCGAAAAGTAAAACAGGCAAACGAACGGGATTTTCGATATCAGGTTAGTGTAGTTCATTTCCTTTATCTGTTTTCACATATATGAAAAAATAGTATGTTTTGTAAATGAATTACTTAGGTACTAGAGTCGTCTCCTATAGACAACTGTCGTCCCCCACAAATCTATCGTCTTCATTTTGTGAATATTGCAAATGTTCCTTTTCAAACATTTCATCTTCCGCAGCAATGGCGATGTTCATTGCTATTCTTTTCCGCTAGAGGGCGACTGGTCCTTGAAAGGTGTGAAGTGAACGACGCACTGTCCGAGTGAGCATCCGTATGAAGCCCAGTGTGTGAGGAGTGAGGGATAACATAGATAAATAGTAGAATAGAATAACTTTATTGTGCTAAAAATAATATGACATATGGAACATTATACAGGTTTTTGAAAAAAAGTAAAACAAGCACAAATTATCACTATAGCGATATCTTACAGTTGACCATTTGATAAGCTACACATAGACGTAGTAAAGTTAAATTTAAAATAAACTACCTAATACAAATGTATGCTAATAAGTTAATGTTAAAGTTACAATATACTATTTTTTACTATTTTCCATGAGAAGGATAAAGGAGAGGATAAGGTGGTGCATTTGATTATTGACTGTGTGAAAACAAATGTTTCTTCAGCAACTTTTTGAAAGTGAGCGACGAAGGTGCATGCATGCCTGACAGAGTATACATTATTATATGTACCTGAGAAGAAAAAAACATATCGGTTTGACGGATGGACAGTGTTGCCATTTTCCAGCCATAAGGCTGTTAAAAACCGAAAGAAAAATATATCCCCATAAATTAAATGAAGAGGTACAGGAATAAAAGGGGCTCATCGACATTAAGCAATTTTTGAATACATTGCAAATTAAGGGATAAATCCTTTATACTGGCCCGAAAAATCAGAAAACCATATTTTATTTAACTTATGTATGTGGTTTTATATGTATACCATGAGATATTTTAATGTTTGATCATATTAAATAACTCCAGAATAAGTTAAAATATTTTTTCAAAGGCAACTAGGAAATGTACTAGGAAAGAAGGGGCTCATTGCCTAAATCGCCTTCTTTTTGCATGTTGCATCAAAGAAAGGGATCACAGCCAGCCTCTGTCGTTGTATTTGGTTGGAGTATGGATAAAATATTATTAGTTATGAAATGAAACAATGAACTATAAACCGCCGTTGTCCAGGGTCAGTCTACCCTGGACAGCGGCGGTTGCAACATTGCCGAAACATCGGACGTTACAAACTTTACGCGGTAAATTCGTTTTATCTTATTTATGTCAAGCAACCGCGATAGTCTTCGATTTCATATGAAACAATGAAAGTGTTTTATTTCAATAAAAAAAAATTACATTCTCTCAGAATATAACCAGCATTAAGGAAAATTATTTGTGTTTATTATTAGTGAAATATTCCGCAACTTCAGGAGTGCAAATGTTTTTAAATCTTGTTTTTGTACTTTTCTGCAGAAATTGGTAAGACATTATCATACGGCAGTCGTGGCAATACAAATTCATTTCTTTGGATGGCAGGGCATCTTTTATTCCTTCCGCTGATGGAGGCTGTTGTACATTGTACAGAATGTGATCTTGCTGTTCGATTTTTGAATTTTCAGTTCTTTTATTGGACGCGAGGGAAAAGTAAATTTTTTTGCAAACAGCAAGTCATGATGACCACTCCACGCTCGAAAAAATGATTGGTCAATTTTTACGACATTAAACTATTATGTTGATTTCGTGTATTTCAACTCATTTTTACTACAATTTTTAAAGAAAACTCATTATTTTGATGCAACTTTAACTTATTCCTTTAACAGCGTAAAAATATTGTATGACTTTCTAAATTGACTGTTCTTCTATAAAACCCATGCATTGTGCCCCCTTTTAGTGCAGTTTTGCTTGCAATGTGCACCTTCTATGCTAGTTTGAAAAGTAATGAGCCGTTTTATTTCTGTTCGTGTTTATTAATAATGGATTTTTAGATCTCTCGGTACAATTTTTATAGTTTTTGATACACTAAACAAATGGCCAAAATTTTTGCTTTCGAATCGCATTTTTAGATTGAAAATGCTAATTATGTTGATAAGCCTCTTTTATTCTTGTACCCTTCAAATGTATCTAATACCTTACCTAATCTTATATAATCTAAGAAAATATTTGTAGAAAATTACCATTTTTTCAGTTTTGTAACAGTATGAATGGCTGGAAAATTTGTAATCTATCTTGCAAAGCTATCCATCCGTCCAACCGCCATGTTCTCTTCTTTCTCTGTCAGGTACATTATACTAATTTATCCCTTACTCCTCACACGCCGAGCTTCATAAGGATGCCAGCTCGGACGGTGCGTCGTCTTCTTCACATCTTTAAAGAACATTTTACACGTACATCCCCATAGTATAACCTCAACCGTATCAGTTTTTCTGAAAAGAGATCTGGTGCTTTCATCAAACCATGTCTATTTTTTCTATTTTCAATTCTAAGCATGTATTAGTTTAGAGCTTTTCCAAATGTATATAGTATTTCTTTATTAAGTATTGTCTAATAAGATTAGTTGTAATAACAATAGCGTCGATTAAAGGAAATCCGCTAGATGCTTAGTCGCCAGCAGTCAGTGTTGCCAGGTATCTGGGAACGAAAGTCACTTTATGATACTATTCAAAATAGGCAAGGAAAGAGAAGCGAAATCTGTAAGAGCAAACGAGTACCTACACTAAAATAAAAACAAATTATTCCATCGATCAATGTTAAGCATAGGCATAAAATAATCAAGCCATGGATGATACCAGCAGTAGGTACCTACTCTATTGTATTCACAGATGCGATAAGCTGCATACTGCTCTAAGATATAGCACAGAGGCAGAATTATGGTCGCTATTGAAATATTTGTAGCAACATTATTAACTTAGCTAAACAAACTTATTATAAAAAACAAATTGCCGATTCTGAAAATGACCCATGTAATGGAATATAAAAAAAGCAGCGAGCATGAAGAACAATAAATCCAATTCCCGCAGTAAAATAAGGATAGATAATGAAATTGTGACATTACAAAATAATTCTGATAAACTTTAGAGTAACACAAATATGCATTCTTGTAATGTAGGCTCCAACCTGAAAATAAATTAATTGATCATAATAATAAAGTTCCTGATA
This sequence comes from Micropterix facetella, assembly GCA_027564375.1. NCBI lineage: Eukaryota > Metazoa > Arthropoda > Insecta > Lepidoptera > Micropterigidae > Micropterix > Micropterix facetella. The sequence goes on along the minus strand of JAOPUG010000001.1, from coordinate 33,661,662 downwards.
TAATAAAGCAATGATATAAAAACTAAGTTTGCTAATAATAAGAATATAATATCTACATGTTCTAGACACCCACAAATAGGCATTGAATTTAGAAAAGTTATCAAACTCTTAAAGAGAGGTCTGCGATAGGTCGACGATAGTCTTGCGTCAATAATATTCAAACTGGCAGAAGAACACATTAGTTATATTATCAATAAAAGTTTTAAAGTTGGTGTGTTCCCCGAAAAACTAAAAAGCTCAAAGGTTATACTCTTGCATAAGGAGGAGATACTCATGACTTGAATAACTACCGCCCCATATCAATTCTAAAGAGATTTTCCAAGATAATTGAGAAAATTGCCAAAGTGAAGTTGAATACATGGACAATCATATATTTTCTGAAAATCAGTTCGGCTTTAGAGATGGTCTAGGTGTAGCGAAAGCCATTTCCACACTAACTGAATATATAGTTTTTAGACCTAGCTAAGGCCTTAGACTCTGTGGCGCTTAATATTCTGCTCTTAAAGCTGAACAATCTAGGAATTAACATTGTACTTTTACAATGTATCAAGAGTTATTTGAAAACTGGGTACAATCGATAGAAATTCATGAGCAATGCAGTAAAAGTGATTACTTTACGTTTGGTGTTCCTTAGGGAAATGTTTTGGACCCATGCTATTCCTCATTTACTAAATGAACTCTGCTAGATGACTTTGGTAAAATTATTACATACGCCGATGACATAGTTGTCTTGTTTAGGACCTAACTAGGAAACTACAATCGAGAAGGCTAACCTTGGAATGGAAGCGGTAAGAAATTGGCTAAGAAATGTAATATTAACCTTGGACATAATAAAAAGCAAATATCTAACCTACGGCTTTAATATTATAAGCCAAACCTCAATGAGTTATTCCTTGACTATACATGGGTATGATGATCTAAGGTTATGTAAATGTATACAGCAGGAAAAACAACAATTATTAAATACCTGGAAATCATATTAAATCATAGTCTTTGTTATGAGGTACAAATAAATAACTTGGCTACGAAGTTGCGATCTTTCTACTGTATTTTCAAAGAATTAAAAACATTCTGGATCCCAAGACACTGAAAACAGTGTACCATGCTATGTGTGAATCTCTCCTCTCATGGTATAATTGTATGAGGCGGTTGCGCGATAACTTTCTTGGAACCACTAAAAATTACCTACTCAAAAATTTATTTCAGTGTTATACACTGCAGACCACATCAGTATCCAAAAGATCGACTATATATGGAATTGCAAGTCCTCGGTTGTAGACAACTCTTTTTAAAAGCTGCGCTAGCTCAGTTGTACCCGGACATAGATATTGATACAACTGCACAAGCTTGAGGCCTACCAGGCAATCTTCTGAAAAAACATAGTAGTCCCAAGGATGAAAACATTGTTTGGGCAAATACATCGCAACTTTATTGCAGTGATACTTTTTAATAAGCTAAGTCCCGAACTTAAAAGTATGGCAACGGCCAAAATATTTATAAAAACTATTAAAAAATGGTTTATAAACGAGGACTGACTATATATTCATAACATGCTTGTTATTCTGGTATGTGTCTTACTTCAAAAATCAATGAAAATCCACAAGATAGCAAAGGTTCTTTATATTAAAATACACTTACAGGTCGCCTCAAAGATCTAAGTCCCTCACCCATACGCTCAGATCACACGTCTTTCATTTATTGAACACCAATGCACTGAACACAAAAAAGGATAGAAATCCTTTAAAACTATAAGAGAAAGGGAGAATGATGATCAGTTTACGCTTGACTGGCTCGACGCCGTGACTGGCTTCGATACAGGCAGATGCGTAAAGTATAATAATGTTTTGTGTTGAGATCAGTGCTGAATCACTGTATAGAATATAATTTTATTTTCGATTATTTTTTTATTTTCTATTATTTCTTGTGGTGATCGTCGTTTAATATGCCATTAAAAATAAAGTTGTGAAAAAAAGCACTGAACTCCCAGACAAGGGAATTAATATCAAACATTTACTATTTCATGAAAGATTTGGCCATGTTCGGAATAAGAATTGAATTGCAAGCGGTCATAAAAAGGCTTTCTGCTTCTAGCAAAATATCTAGCAGATCAATAAAAAGAGTTTTAGCCGAAGACAAAAAAATATTAGTTTCTGACCAACAACATCATTTTTGACGCCAGGGAAAAAAGCCCAACTACCGCAAACCGAAGACGGGGTTATATGACTTTGATCAAACAGCAATAAGGTGGATTGTTTTGAATTGGCATTTAATAACATTCCATTTAATAACTGAAATTCCATTAATGCAAAAATCTGATTTTATGGGGACAATTTGCATGGCAGGTGCCCCAACTGTAGCTTGTACAGACCCCAAAATCAACTGGGCTCTACGCATTGGATATAACTATCGATTGACGAAAGACTTTTTTAAAATGGATCTAGTTTACTCGAGTTATCATGCATAGTAACTTTCACACATCCAGGCAGACAGAAACAATTTATTTATTTTTTTAGATGGACTCTAGGACAAGTGAAATGTTAACAAAGGTCACAACATGATGAAGTCACAACAGTCATGTTTCGAACAGATTTTTTGATATAATCCCAGATGTCACTTATAAATGTGGTTTTATTGCAAAATAAGTGTAGCAAGGTGTGGTATTGTCAAAACCACTAATATTTTGCCTCACAATGTCTTTGACGACGTGTCTGGTTTTATGGCAAAACGAACATTTGGAATCGATGACCATCTATGCCATATATCAACTAATTAAAATGTCTATATATATATATATA